>BLKM01000138.1:851651-949532 GCA_013340265.1 Coptotermes formosanus
AGGAAATCACGGATTCCATAAAATGCGGGCAATTCTTGACTAGCTCACGAAGTGCCCTGGCTAATCAAAAAGGACAGGGCTCCATGCAGTCGCTTCATTATTTATACGCACGGGGAAGCGTGAAGGAGTTACGTCTGACAAGATTACTTGGCATAGCACAGCTGCCACAAGGAGTCACTGGTGGGACAAATAATTTCACTAAAACAACTATTTAATGCGGTTGTAATTCCAGTTTTAAAAAGGCATTCCACTGACGTCCAATTTTCAGTAGCGTTCATACATACTGTTTCACTGATAGGAATTTTAAAGAAAAAATGCGCGCGATTAATCAGAAGTTATCAGAAATTTCCTGCTAATTGTTACAGGTAGCTTACTGTAACGCGCTGAACACAGCCTGGTCTCCTTTATCGTGCCCCTGAGCATGGGAAGTGTCACGGGATGTCCCGGCAAATGCAGACTAACTATGCGACAAAGGAGCCGTGTCCGGGGACGCGATAACACGGACAATCTATACAGAACATCCGTGATTCCCAATATGTAACGTTATATAGCTTTACGGCAACTACATTTCTGTCATACAGGCGACTGCCTTCACCCCAATTCTGGCTACGTTCCTAAGGCACAGCCATCAGGCAAGCAAAGATTACGGACTAACAAGGAAGTCACGGCCACCTTTAAGCATCACCTTCATGACTCTATACTGACAAACTTCCCAGTTTCCGGTTACTTTCATCGCCTCTGAAAAATTAGAATTCATGAAAGCGACGCTAGTGGTACCTAGCGAGCGACATTAGCATAAATTATTCCCACGGCCATTAGTTGCTAACCTTTCAATACCCGGTATTGCTACTCATCGCTGCTTTGTGCTGTCAATCTTGCTGCTTGATAATTCATTTTGGAGCCGTTACGAGGCGCTGTAATTACGTCACCGGTGGAGGGGGGAAGGCAATTAAGTTGCGAGAAGGGGAGCTTCTTGAAAGCCGAAATGTATGCAACAAGGACTTACGTTACGTCCACGGAAGAGGCTTTCCTCTCCAGTCGTCAGCAGATGTAATGACCTCCTTCACACCGCGACAAAATCAGTTTGTCTCCGAATTTCGTATTTAAAAATGCAAACATTAAACTGAGCATTGCAACATTCCACCTGCTGCACTGTATGGACGGTAACTTGGTCTCTCGCAGCAGAAAGTGCCTCAGGTTTCATCAGCTTACCACGGCAGGGAATTTAAAGTTCTGGTCTTCTGCTACGTGTTTTCGTGATTATCTAACAGACTGCACGGCGTCACATCCCGCAAATAGTGGCTAGTCATTCACCTGACCATCTCAGAAAAACTCACTGTTAATAGAACAAGGGGTGTCTGAGAAAGATATTTGGGCCTAAGTAAGATGCAGCAGCAGAAGCTAAGGGCGGATTTCACCCTATCACAGGCCGTGAAGGCAGAGAGGGTTCGTACAGGTACCGCTCTACATTTTCTTTAACCTCGGCACTAGATGGAGGTGGATGGTTAGAGCCACGCCCCGGCCGTTTTACCCCCAGGAATGACCCGTTACGCATTGTATAGGAGGCTGGGTGGGCCCCAGGACCCACGCCTTAGACCGCGCGGCCACTGGGATCGGCAAATCCACACACGTAATGTTACATTATATGCCACTAGTTTAAGAACATCTGTTATATATATGCGTATATGTTTCTCATGACTCTTTATAGGTCAACACGTGCAACTGTAGTAAAGTTTATGCCTTTAAACCTAATTATACAAACGTTCTATGTATCACAACTTTGCGACAGAACATACAGGGTACTGCAGCGCAACATTCGTTAGGAGACTAAGTTCTGTATCCACACAGAGCTCCAAATAGCCAAAAATGTTACATATTTTCACTCATGTTAGCAAATCGGCCTACAAAACGCAGTTCTCTTGTTTGCTACACTCCTGTACTTCAACATGACAACTCGCCTCACTGTTAAAATATTTTTCCAAAACAATTCAATATTTCCACAGCCCACAGACTCTGCATTTACCCCAACGAACTGAGAAAGGATAGAAGTGTGTTGTGACGTCATTAATCTAAGCACAGCAATAACAAATCGATCTGACACTGTCACTTGTGCCGCTTCTGCACGTAGCTCCCAATTTCGGCTAGTCATTGCCAGAGAACTTGCCACACCTGCCTACGAGTTGGGAAGTTGTTTCTCTAACAGATATTTTCAGCACAGTATTCGAACCTGTGACCCAAACGCACAGGCCAACACCTGCTCTCGTAAGGATGTAAACTGAATATGAGGAGCATGGCTCCACTTGGTGTGCTGAACGTGCCCTGAATGGGAGGCATACAAGAGGTAAGGCAAACACAAGAAAGGCTAGTAATAAATAAATTAGGAAATGCAGGAACTGTTTCACAATTCCTGGGCGCTGTTGTGTGTCTCATCAGGTGTGCCAGGGCACAGCATTGTATGGAGAGGAGTTGGGTTTAAATATTATTCGTAAACTTAATGTACATATGAAAGTTTTAAACACTAAAATCTGATACAGGCTTTCCTTAAAACGTGCACACACGCGCACACATGAAACTAATAAAGAAGACAGTGTTTGCTAAGCTGAGGGGGCACAATTGTGTAAAGTCTGGAAACAACCAGACGTAAGATCTTTAAACTGATATTTATCGAAATCAGTCGCGCAACGAGATGACACAGCATTAAAATGACTGTTGTTTGGTTGCATAAAAACACTACAATTGCATAAGAAGTGTCTTCGGCACAGCGGGAGGTATCATTTTCAGGCGAGTTTGCAAAATAATTACAAAAATACGACTATCAGCTTCGACATGTCTGTCCGTCCGTCCGCCGTCATCAAATAAACCGTCTCCCACCAGAAGAATTTTTGTGAAATTTTGTACTTGGGATTTTTAAGAAAACTTGTCGACATACGTCACCTGATTTAAGATAAATCCCACGTTCTGCCCACACAGTGTATTTGTTTTGTACGGATCTCAGAACAAACAGCGATTATTTCCCTATACAGTATTAACTGACTGGTTTTTTAACCGCGATGGAATGTTAACTGCGCGGTACGAGCTGAATCTTTAAATATAATTCATATTAATCTTAGCCTGTAAAGGGCTAGGCACCTTACCATTAAGACAAATGGGGCATGCAGGTGTAGCTGCATGCATTCGTAACCTCAGTCCCAGAGTAAGGTGGATGGTCAGCTTCACGCTCCAGCCACTTTACCACCCGCACCACTACACAGGAGTCTGGGCGGACTCCAGAGGACATCTTCACTCGGCTGCAAAGACGAAATTCTCTGCCCTGTCGGGAATCGAATCTTTGTTCGGCCGGGGTTCAGCAACTATACCGACAGAGCTACCGCTGTTCCCACAAATAAATATTTCTCAAAGAATTAAATTCGGAAGCTCAAGAGCCCAAACCGTGTCCTCATAAACACTTTTAAAATGTTAAAGCCTCCCTGCGACTTGATGCTACAGAAGTGTAAAGACGTGGGGCACTCGAGGGCTTTGTACTGGCAGGCAGAGCCGTCTGCAGTGTCAGGGGTACCGTGTATAATGAATTGTCAATAGAGGCTGCTACATTGTGCAGTAAATATTTCACATCAATTTCATACTTGTCAAGATGCGAGGCGATTCATCCCTCTAGCTGACGTTTATTACCCTGTTTCACCCCTCCGAATCTCCCCCAGGTCTTGTACTGGTCTTGTTTGGAACCGCTTTTGCTTTGCTGAAGGGCAAAAAGCGCCGTAACGGCGAGGAACCGTGTTTGATTCTTGGGTTTGACTGGTACTGCTAAAAGGGACGGCACCGGCGACGACCACTGTGAAAGGCTCTGCTCCTGACATTTCGACAATAGCTAATTAATAAGGCACTTGGAAAGCACGAGTTATAAAGGGTAATATTAAAACGGAACTGACACACACTTTTGTACGTACTTTAACTTATGCTGTTCGTATCCAGCACCACAGATATCACAAAGTAATTGAATTTCAGACATTAGGAGCGTATAATTCATTGGTGCAATGTTAAAATATTAGATGAGAATTTCTTCATTATAACCTACGAGTATGTATCTTCTCGCGCAATAAAAAACAAACAAACAAACACGCGAAGCAGTTAAAACAGAGATTCACAATCAGCTAAACTGCCCAGCGCAATTAAGTGTCATACTTAACGAAATCACACGTTACAATTTTTGATTGCATTAATACAGAAATTAAAAATGTATTTTGTATGTATTAAAAACCAAATAAATGCACTTATTTGATGTCACACGTTGTACTGTTTATATTGTACAAAAGAATGTGCGCAACAAATACCTGTGTTTAGATATTTTTAATAAATAGTAAAACTAATACATGGACAATGTATAATATTAAAAATGTATTTACTTAAACCACAGACAGGCTTCATTTTGGCAAAAAAAATCGTCTCTTTAAAGTCCATACTGAAGCCACCCAACAGAAGCTACCATTGCGCCAAGATGCAGGCAGCTTCGCGCAAGCGCCGCTCACGCCGCCCCCCCCCCCCCACTCACACACAAAAGGGTTCCTTTTCCTGCTGATGAAACTTCAGAGATCACAAAGCAACATGACAACTTGCACCTATATCCACACTGAGGCAACTGTTAGCTAACAGTGAGACAGGTGGCCGCTATGAATGTGAGTCACACCATTCTGTGTCACGAGGAACTCAAATTCCTGCCACATTTCTCTCAAATAAGTTTTTAAATCTATACACCAGATCACACGGCGTCACATCGAAAACGACGGTAAATAACGCAACAAATGAATGCTAATTATAAGAAGTTAATGGTATCATATTGTTACGTTTTATGAAACACAAAACAACACTAATTTCCCACGTTACATATGAATTGTTTCCCTGAAGATGGCAGAGGACAGTCCGAAACATGTTGGAAATAACACCGCAAAAAACAATTGAAGGTTTAATACAATACTGTAGTGTACAGAGGTGGTGTTTTATTAATTATCATTTTAATTCATAGCCTTCTGTATTATTAAGAATTCAAGTGCTTTTAAATCCACATGTGTACAAAATAACTGAACACACCAAATAACACGGCGTCACAATCCAAAATAGGACGAATGGACAATGAATTGTAGACGATTTAGAATTGGCCATGGTCCAGTTTAGTTTCCATTTACGTAGGGAGGGCACGGAGGGCCAGAAAAACCACAAACTGTGTCAGTCACTATATAGTCTCCAGGAAGAGATTTGATCCCAGGACCTCCAAAGCACAACACACAGACAGCCAGCAACTCGACAGTCATATCCAGTCTGTAACTGCAAATATGTTACACGTTGTTGTTCAGGTGGTGGACGTGGTGGGGGTGGGGTGGGGTGTGGTGCTGGTGACGGCGGCGGGGGGTGGAGGGTGGTCGTTGCTTGGGCTTACCTTTCTCGCCTTGTAACTTAAATTCCCGTTTAACTGTTATTACTATTTGGTAGCAAGGACGACATATTCAGAACACAAGTTAATGCTCTAAACCAGCTCTTACGTTAGCTGTTCTTAATTGCAACACTTAGCGTCCCTTCACCTCTACAGTACAGGTTAGGTTATCAGTATGTATATGATTTGATATCTGTGTTATAATCTTGTGTTAGACTGATATTAAAATTTACCATTAGGCTGTTAAATGACGTCATTATCAATGCACTTACCGAATGCCGTTGTGTAGCAACCGGGTAAGCAACAGACCACCCTCATTTGCGTTTCCTGGTGTTTCCTCAATATCGCTGATACCAGGACACCTTACAGTACAGATCACAACAGGTCACATCAACTGCGTCACAACACTGGCAGTTCACTACTCAGTCACCTTGCCGTATCTCTTCAAACACAACGTCGTGTATCAGCCACACGACCCGAACCAATATTCTACGTTCTTGGCACTAATTAACACACTGGAGGCACCACGTAACAAACTCCCTGTCTCATAACCTAAATGGCGAATATCAAATTCACAACATGGCGCCACAGATACCTGTTATGCGCTCTGGTGTAGTTTGAACCCCTTGTGGGCTTGATATCGGCGCCATTACACAATTTTTCCTACTTAACCTGTTACCTTGATCGCTTAGTTCAAGCACACAAAACAACAGTAATAATCTACCGGTGCTATGTACGATAACCACACACAGTATGTAACCGGATTCAAAAGCGTATGGCCAAAATAATAAAAGTCTCACAAACACAGGAATATAAGCAGTACACAGTACACTTCCTCAACTTACCCGTGTGATACGAACGGACGCCAGGCACTGCAGCAGCTCGGGTGCGTTCTTTTGGCAGTCGTTCACAATCGATACTAATTATCGATTTTATTCACAGAAATTTCCTTGCCGTTATTGACCACCAAATCACAAGAAGGGCATGGTTATTAGAATGCCTTAACCAGTCCACGGCCAAGTCGCAGATGCTAACAGGTCTGCTGAGGTAATGCAATAAGCAAAGAAACGAAGTTTGCGAAGAAATTATTCCGCATTCTGCGAAAGTTTCTTACCGGTATTAACCGTAACACCAGTTCTGCACAAAGAACGCCTCAATATTCTTTTTCTTTGACAAAAGAAACCTTCAGAACTTTCCAAAAGAAATATTCTGCATAGGAAAATGAGTTAACAAAATTCAGTATAACGGGAAACACACGTACTTACAGTCAAGCGTTCCTTCTTTTATGATAACGTGGGCTGTACAACGCACACACAAACGGTCTCAGGTGGAGTTTGTCCACCATCTAACATACATCTCCTCTGGTGGATCCCTCGAAAGGAGCTACTTTCGATCACTCAGTATGACTCATTGTTTCACTCAGTATGTGTATGTAACACGTAAAACATTTTGCGCATAAAACCACACGAAGAGTGTTATGCTGAAAATACTTTACGAAGATGTGGAACAGGCTGAACTAAGCGAAGGATCAGACGACAGTCTAACCATAAGGACGACCACCCCGTAGTTCTACCAAAGAAGCCAGGCCTTTTGAATACTTGTGGGAAAACGGTGCCATTTCAAACGACACGACAGCACACAAATATTGGCACCAGTCTGCAAGCTGAATGAAACAAATTGCACGTTGTGAGATTCGAGGTTCTCACAGCGGTGTCGCTGCAGATTCAGTCTTCTGGCATGTAGACGCTTTATCTTTGAGTCTATAGTTCCAGACGTTTCGAAGGATCGTAGTACCTTCTTCTTCAGTGGCAAGAAGTTACTGCACTACTTAACCCTGAAGATGACGGCACTACGACACTTCGAAAGTTCGGACACTATGTAGCCAACGACAGAGCGTCACATCCCAGAAGATTTGAATCTTCACAAGACATTTATCATACAAATCCAACATAGTGCACAATACAACGGCCAGAACTGGTCGAAACACGTAGGGACAAATTTAGTACTTTAACGTGTTCCATGTCCGTGCACTATATTATACAAAAACACTAATCACCAACAAATGCACACAGAGAGTTTTATCATCAATCGTAACACACTCCTACATGTTTCGACCCTGCTGGGTCATCTTCAGGGAGAACTTTTTGTTATCCTTACACTAAGGTTGCAATTTATAGTTGAGTGAGAATGTGCTGTTGCCTGTGTACTGCAGGCCCGGACCGCAGAGAGTTCACGCTTCCAGTACACAGTCAATAGTACATTCTCACTCAACTATAAACTGCAACCTTAGTGTAACGATAACAAAAATGTTCTCCCTGAAGATGACCCAGCAGGGTCGAAACATGCACGAGTGTGTTACGATTGATGATAAAACTCTCTTTGTGCATTTGTTGGTGATTAGTGTTTTTGTAAACTTTAGTACTGCTTTGGTGTATTCTGTATTATACTGTGCACTACGCTGGATCTATTATAATAAACAATTCAGAAGGTACGCTAGCGAAAGCACTATAAACGTCAACGTGACGTGTCAGTACGTCATGTTAACACAGTCTACAACGTGACGTGTCAATACGTCATGCTAACACGGCCTACAACGTGACGTGTCAGTACGTCATGCTAACACGGTCTACAACGTGACGTGTCAGTACGTCATGCTGACACGGCCTACAACGTGACGTGTCAGTACGTCATGCTGACACGGTCGACAACGTGACGTGTCAGTACGTCATGCTAACACGGCCTACAACGTAACGTGTCAGTACGTCATGCTAACACGGCCTACAACGTGACGTGTCAGTACGTCATGCTAACATTGCCTACAACGTGACGTATCAGTGCGTCATGGTAACAC
The DNA here is from genome assembly GCA_013340265.1 of Coptotermes formosanus. Classification (NCBI taxonomy): domain Eukaryota; kingdom Metazoa; phylum Arthropoda; class Insecta; order Blattodea; family Rhinotermitidae; genus Coptotermes; species Coptotermes formosanus. The sequence continues at coordinate 859,925 of BLKM01000138.1, forward strand.
GGTCTACAAAGTCATTACACTTATCAAGAAGCCCACCATGGGCAGAAGTTGTTATGTGGCCCATACCGTGCATATTCTTATAATTAATACACTGACCAACTTACACACTTACTAAAACGCGCGTGAGAGTTTTATACTTACTTTTGAATTATTTTATTAAGTGCGTAAGTTGGTTAACTCATTTATTAACGGCTAGAAGCGTCGAGAGGCAGCAATAGTCAGTCGCCCCTCCATCTGACCTTGGAGAACACCGCAGCAATTTGAGACCAAACGTCATTTCGAAAAGTGATATCTCGTGCAGGACAGGGGAAGTGTGCAGGGTGAGGCGATGCTGACTGACGGCGCTTTAACATCGCTATATCGAATACAGGAGTTCGGAGGTGAATTCCGACCATACCATTTCGATGTTCCATGCCCAGCACGTACCGCAAGATAAAGACGACCGGAGCGTAAAGGTCGTATTGTCAAGTCATTAATTTTATCCAGAACAAAAGTTCTGTGTTTTCTATTAAAGTCCATTTCAAACGAGCGGGTTAGCGTGGCGGTAAAACTCTATACACCTACGTGGGCGGTTTCCCCTTCGAATACCCAAACAGATTACCAGCCATTTAGAGTCAGATGTTATCAGTTTTACTCAGGTACTCCAGTACATTGCCCTGACATACACCGCTAGGAGTGCGTTCCAAATGCTTATTTACTCAGTGTCAGGCACCCCCCCCCCCCAAATCGTGCCGACGTACGTAAAATCAGCAGCTGAACAGCCACAAGAGTATGTCCATCATCATTATGTTATTCACACCGTGCACATCCTTACAATTAATACATCAACCAAACTATGCACTTAATAAAATACATTCTGAAGTATGAATCTAGTTTTATTAAGTGCACAATTTGACTAACATATTAAATATATCAATCCATGCAACGCTGATTTTCATTTCAGCCCTTAAAAACACAATTTAATAATACAAACATAAATTATTATAACACGTAGATTTTTGACAACGGTAGCACATGACAAATATCATCAGAAACTACAAAAGCTTTTCCCTCGTCATAAGATACAACAACGCCAGTTTGCTTTCGAAAACATACAGATTTTTGACAATGGTTTTCAAAAATCTGTATGTGAAAATAATTAAAACTAATGAATAGTCAAAACAATACACAAATCTTCAGAAGCAAACTGCTTTGTTTTGTGTATTTGGGGATGGAAAAAGTTCTCTTAAATTCTGCTGACATTTCTCATTTACCATAAATTTTACTTAAAAGTTAGCACTGGTCAAAATGTTTACCAGTTTATGTAACACATGGCATTCTTTCCTACCTCACTGCACTGGGTAAACGTCAGGAGGCACCATGTTTCTCTGTTCAAGAAATAAACAACACAATTCCATGAGCAGAAGCTTGCTTATTTATAAATAGGAAAAATTACAGCTGCTAGGTACAAAAATAAGGCATTGACGTCACAAAGGCAAAATGGTGTTGAAAGGCACGTGACTCAGCTCGATGTAACACAGAAATAAACAAAATGGCACTTCCATAAAGCACACGTTGTCATGGTAATGCCTGTCGGCATTGCAGGCCTGTGAAAATGCCGCACTTCGTAACAGGACAGTCGTGTGTCACAGCGTGTCTATTTCAGAAATGTCTCGGTGCAGCACCGATAATGTGGCTAGAATTATTAATCTCTCTCACTGGAAAAATAAAAGGAAATTCTTGTGCTTAACAAACCTGTATCTCACACACTGCTTTAATGCGTGCACCTACTCCGTGCAGCGAGTTTGTAACTAAAAGGTTCGGTGCAAAAAGAAAGGCCTGCACAGGTCAATGTTGATAAACTTCTGGGAAAAACAACACAAATCGAGGAGATTAAGGAAACTCTTGTGATAACTACCCGTCTGTCCGTAATTGCTGCAAACTATTGCATTGGCATCATTTTTCCTACAACATGAGTCAGGAGTTGAATTTACCTGGAGGGCGTCCACACCGGATTAGGGGCTGAAAACAAACCTCGTAACGAACAGCACTGGGGGATGTTTTTCCGGGAGTAAAGATGCATGATAATGAAAGTGAAAACTCAAGCCGACGCCGACCGTATGTGGGATGACACCTCCACTCACCCACGCGCCCTCATGGTGTCGTGTATTGTTATTTGCAACCAAAACCAACAGCAGACAGCGTGCGGGCCACACATGCATCCTTTTTGCACTAAAACTGCGAATTAAGTTGTTTATAACCTTACGTTCTTCAGGCGGTTTGCTTAATTCTTTAAAGTCCGGTGGTAACTTTACGTACCACCAGGTTTAACGTCCAGAAATCGCGAATTCTACAATAATGGCGCATTTAGGTGCCCTGTATAGCTCTCAGAACAAACAGCGTTTATTTCCCTCCACAGCATTAACCGACTGGTTCTTATAACCGAGACGGCTTGTGTTTACTGCGCGGTACGAACTGAATCTTTAAATGTAACTCAATCTTCAAACAGGTAGTGATATCAACTGTGGTGTCCGATATTTGCCACGTCACCTCCGTCCACATTCGCCTACGCAGTCAGCGGTATGTCTTGCAGCATGTTCAGAGAGACGGTCACATGGACGCTCCGTTCAGTACGCCAGTCTGGCAAATCTCTGAATATCCCTCTGCTAAGAGTAACCCACACAACTTTACTTCGCGGACCGTCTGTGTTTTGTTACAAACACAGACAAGACTTAGCGGCAAAGTTCTGAATATGGCCTATAGGGATTCCAAGGCTCCGCCCCAGTCACTGCGCGTCACGAATCGTGAGGCTGTGAACTGTTGCCCTGATTGTGCCGAGATGCCGGCTTCCTGTTGGCGGTAGAACACGTTCTGAGGCAGCAACATCGGGGTCCCTGTCCGCCCCCACCGTCCTCTTCTTTCTTGTATTTAACTCTCCGGTTTTGAAACCAAATCTTAACCTAAAAGAGAATGAAACGTCATTTATTTACAATCTATTTAACCGTCACACTACTAGTGCAGACTCCAAGCGTCAAATGGCAGGGCAACTAGTAAATAATGGACTGGTAAGGACGTGGAAGGAGGCGGTCGTGGTCTTATCTGAGGTAGCACATAGGCACTTCCCTAGAACTGAGGAAAACCACGAAACACTTCAGAACAACCTGCCCAAGGGAAGGCCTGTTAATAAAGTCACTTCAGTGTTATCAGTGACGTGCGACACACACCTGTTTTTCTGACAATCGGAGGCAGGACGCAATCTCAATTCTGCGCAGGCGCGACAGGTACATGTTAGCGGCGAACTCTCTCTCCAGTTCCAAAAGCTGCGTGCTGGTGAAGGCCGTACGGATACGTTTGCACGAGCCGCCACTGCCTGTCTTCTGGCGCTCTACCACGGGGCTAGGACTGCGGCTTGTGGTGGCGCCACCGCTCATCGGCGAGCACGAGGTCACTTGAGTCTCTGCGAAAGGTGAATGCGTGTCTATGAACACTGCACGTCTGGTCACACTCTCAGCACGTCACTTGCCCGTATACACAGTGACTGTAAGGTAAATCCGAGATACAACGAACGGCACAATCTGAATATGCTTTAAAATTTCGTGTTGCCTATTGCTCCTCAGTGGTTGAGGTAAGAACTGCACTTCACGCAAGATCAGCTTTTTGTTCGTGCATGGCTTAATAACCATATGACTGGCCGGTGGATTGGGCGTGGAGGACAAATAGAATAGTCTCCGCACAGTCCCGATGTTACCCCATGTGATTTCTTGTCGTGGGGCTGGATCAATGAGGACGTCTACCGATCAAAACCAATAACACTGGATGATCCGAACAACAAATTCGAGACAATTTGGCCACTGTTCTTCTTGACTTAATAAGGAAAAATGCTCGGGTGTTTTTTCCAGGATGAAAAGTGTGTGCAAAATATTGGGGCTTATGTTGAACTCTGACATTAAATGACCGTGTAAGGAGTTTTAAAATGTGCAATTACGGTAGCAATAGAGCGTTCCGTCTCGGGCATATGTGTTTACCTTGCAGTCACTGTGTAACTAACACGCTAGCCGATTGAAGCCCAGCGCTAACTGTATGTGCCAACTACTGTAACACACTGTACGACCCTGTGCACTCTGCCCACACAGTTTGTTGTGTCTTACATGACTCTCACAAGAAATACCAGTTACTTCACTGAAGTGTATTGACCGGTCAGCCTTTATAATGGACAAGTAATGGGTTCTCTATGATGTACGAAATTGAGTTTTATACTATACAGCAGTAGCTCCCGACGTGAGGTCGCGACCCAAATTAGGGTCGCGAGAGGGATTCTTGGAGAACTTGGCATTATTATTCCGTTCCTTTTATGTAAGGTCCCACATGTTCAGTATTTCACACATTTTTATTTAGAAGCAAATAATTTGCCTACCCAGCACACGTGTGAGTTATTTAAATAATGATTTGTTTCTTACATGATTTACGTATTTAATTTTGTCCCCCAAAACATTGGATTTTACAGGTAACATTAGAAATTTAACATTTTTTAATAAGTGGCAATGTTATGTAGTGTTCACGAAAAGGCATTAGTATTAGTTAATTTATAATAAATAGCGGTGACTATTGCCATTTCCATGGTAGGGTCGCGGGTCACAAACCATTTGCTGCTTTAGGGCCACACAAATAAAAGCTTGGGAACCGCCGCTATACAGAGTCCTTCCTTTATACAAATAATGTACAACAATTTGTGACAGACATTGCCAGCAAAGTTTCAACAGTCTGCAAGACAAACTCACCTGTGGGCATGTTGTGCGTCGCCGATGCGACGTCGTGTGGCCTTGGCATCGGTCTGACGACGCTTGTCACATTGCAGTACAGGGGGTACCCCGCCGGGAGTCCTAGTTTTGGGGCCCCGTACACTGGGGGACGAGGCAGACCCAGAGAGAACAAGTAACTGCTGAAGGGTGGAGACCCCGTTTGGGGTATCAGAGGTGCCCCTTGTGTGCACTGTCTCGTAGGGACAGGCGACGGACTGCCGATGAGAGAATCCACAAGAAAAGATCGAGACATCTTGGCATCTACAGTGCTGCCATCTTGAAAGGTCCGTCGTGTCAGGCTGGTAACTGGAAGCTTCCAGGTTCGAATCTTCGGTGACGACAGTTCGCTCGGCGCTTTCACACGGATTTCATGATAACGCCTTAAAATCGACTATAACCGTATTCTTGCGCATAGCTTGCACTGTACATTGCCCTGACAGCTGTCACGCTGCAACACCAATCGGCACCGGACTGTCACACTGTAGAAGAGGGAAGTGTTTATTTCGAAGATTTTGATGCCTCCTTTCCTGTTTTTCTCATCCGAGATGTCTTACAACTAACAGATGAGCCACTTTCTGATAGTCGAATGTTTACTGTTCAATCAGTACACAGCGATATATGTCACGCACTTTTCCACGCACAATACCCCTCTCTAGTAGACTGTAATTTAGTGTCTGTAAACTTTCGCACTGCACGCTAGTTTAATGTCACAACTGCGCACGTGCCGTGCCAAATTTGTAATTACGCGGCGGTTCCTTTTTTGTCCCCCACTCCACAGACATAAAATGTTTAAGGAAATTCTGTGCACATTATTTGAGATAAATGTCTTTTACAAATTGTACGTAACGCAAAACAAATATTCCTGAGAGATAGGCACATTTTCTGGAAACACGTTCATAAAGCGAAACAACGGTCTTATCATCTGGCAGTATCTGCAACGTTCACAAAATGCACACACAAATTGAAGGAACCGTTCTCATTATTGTACTAAGGCAGGACGTTAGGTGACAACGCACTGCTGCAGCAGTATTCTCACACGTAAACGAAACCTCTCAAATTGTATACCATTAAAGACCACCTGGTTATTTGTTCGCCTTTTCGTTCCACAATCGCTTGTCGTCTCAATGCAATTAATTACACGCCCGATATTACAAAAACATACCCATTTCGTATCTCTGACGACGTAACACACAGTGACATCTCTTGACGAACACTGGAACCACGTGGCAAAGAGTGAACCTTTCCTAACCGCTGCACGGAGCACACTGAGGGTCCATTTAACCCCTCGAAGGCACCCTTGTATTGCTGGCACCCCCTCCCTCAGTTCAATCCCCCCCCAACAGGTAACCAATACCCACCATCATATCCCCACCACATTGTAATCCATTAAACATGGGCCCCATGTTTAATGGCAGACTTTTATTCAGAGGATGTAAGACATCCTTGACCATTAGCACTATTTTATTACGCACAGTATCGTCAACTCTAACATGAAGTTGTCATCGCTCGACCTTATGTACCTGTAGTGTACATACGGATACACATAAATGTTATGTTTCCTGCTTCACAACGCAGAACTGCTAGAAAACAGCACATACCTCGCACGTTATAAGACTCGCCCTGTATTTTTGCCAGTACGTGCGGCAACCAGTGCGGGCGGATACAATAACAGGCTTATGCAAGTTTTGTGAGAGAGTCTTTGAATGCGCTTCGAACGTTACATCCCAACATCTGTTCAATTACGTGTGTCGACTGCGTACTCCAGCGTCACGTTTTGTACACACACTGTAATACCGAATGTTCCGGCTAAATACAGCTAACATACGTGTGCCAGTTCACATCACAACGAACAATGCAGTCAAAAGCGCAGAAACAATTAACACATCACCACACTGACATTCCATCGTGTTTTGTCATATTTTTCTCACTCAATGTATGGCACGCTTCGGGTCAGGCCACTCGGCCTTGTAACAGTTTCGAATTGTGGCGTCACGTGACATTCATGTAGGTTGTTTGTTGTATTTGGGGGGAATATTTCGTAGCAACGGACACGTATAAACTTTAACTCATTAATCTGTGTGTCACTGCTTCCTTAAAACTGCAGCTACTGGCTCTAGTAAGATACAGGCAGCACCAACAGTGCTGTGCGGGGTGCCATTTGTACTGTAACAAAACAGGGGAAGGGACAGCCGTGAGGTCAGCTGCACGATATGACCATAAAACACACATCAAAAAAACAACAGAAGAATAATATCTGTATGATTTAAACCAAATGTGTGCCACATACGCAAGTGAACACAACGTCTGTGAAGAACAAACGGCATGTATATTCTCAAGTCAGTGTATGAATACATTCCACCAAGCAGAAGAAACTTTGGTCAACCAAGGAAACGATGGACAGACCAGCAGCCATGAAGACGGAACACGCCAAGAATGGCTGACACTGTGCTGCTGACGATGATAGCACCAGACTGGCAAGGAAAGCAGGGGTGTACGATATCAGAGCTTGTGTCAAACACAGCCCTTCCTTCTGCGTATCTCTATTAATGCAGTGCAATACCGATGTTGGCAGAAACTACGCCTGAAGATGGAATGCGTCGAAACATGTACGATATAAATCGTATAAACTAAAGAGGATAGGGCAATCAGAATGTGTGTGTGACAGGAACACTGATATTGGTATACATAAATACAACATGACACAAGAACACGTACCGCCAAACAACGGATTGGCCTCCTGTCCACAGTGTATAGCAGCCAATGTACTCAGCAGTAACTGTAACTGACAGAAAGCGCAAGAGATCGCTGTGGGCGGATCGTGCCTGTTTAGAGGGAGCAAACATGCACACTCTTACAAGAAGGACGAAATGAACTTCGAATTTTGATACAGATACTGGTGCATGTGAATGTGAATGTGTACGGAAGGTTGTTGAACGTGCAGTTTGTGGCATCATACGGACATACGAGTGCAACGCCACTACCAGCCGTAACAGTCATCTTAATCTGTATACAGCACATTTACTGTGTAAGAAACGTTTCAGTCATATCTTAACCGCAAGTTTTTAAAAACAGTACAAGTTGCACCTTTTATACATAAATAACATCAACAACGGAGCCTACTGCAGACTGTGCAACCGTGTAAATAATAGCTTATCAGTGACAACTGGTTTCAAACTTGGCATACTGCGCGCCCTGAAGATTGTACGCTTGTGCCGAAACATGTCGCAGCTACGTGTTTAACACTCATATGTAAGTAACAACGTGCGTTTGGTTGGTATAATAAATTGAATACACTGAAACTTTGTGTTCTGCTACCAGTTAATTAGCAATCTCCAATACGTACCGTCACCCACAAAATGACGGTCGCAGTGCAAATTATAAAGCCTACTCAGTGTTTCAAAAAGAAAACTCGTGCTTCAGATGTTTAATGCAATCCGGTACCTTCCACACAGTGCTGCTGGAATTTAGCTAAAGCTCCTTTATCCTGTGGCGTAATGAGAGAAATTGTGGGAAATAATAGGGCCTGCATGTTGCTGCAATGTTGGTAGTCATGAACAGACTGTTAATGAAGTCACCGCTGATTGTAAAAAATGCATCATCCCCCCCCCCCGTCCGAATTCCACGTTTCGACCCCGGATTTGTAATAAAAATTCCGTTTGTAAGCGGCCACCATTTCAGTCACTGAGTACATCAAAGTTTAAACTTGTCACCCACTTAGCTACTAGTTCCCCCTCCCCCCAACTTTTTCAAAGCCCCCTCTAATCATCTCGTTCATCTGTCATTTCAAAACTTAAATTCGATGTTGAAGACATTTTCAATTATGTTACATAATACACGCGGTCATTACTGGTTCCTATGATCCAACAACGACCCGCCGAATTGGAATAATAAAGCAAGGCTGGGGAGGGGGGGGGGGGGGACAGACGAGAGTGCCAGCTTCCTGATTGGTTGAAGGGAGATTGAATTATAAAGCAGGGCGGATCTTTCTTACCCTTCAGCCCTTCATAACCCCCAGGGCACGAGTCTTTTATGGCGTCAGATGCAAGAGCTGTAATGAAAGGTTCATGGGAAAAGTCGACAAAGAAGGTCTCTGTTGTGTTGCACAAGTAATCGTATCTAACCGAATTATAAATTTGTCTCTTGGGTTATTTAATTTTTTTTCCGGCTGCTTATGTTATGCAGCACCTAGCATCGCAGTGGAGGGCTACTGTGAGCAATAAGCAGTCGAGGACTTGAACAAATAGGGTCCCGGACCATATGAAGTCAGTTTAGGGTCTTGGAACATCTAAGGTCAGTCTCACAGAACTGTCTGCAGGCGACCAAACATAACATCAGGATAGCTGCGACTCCGAGACGAGACTCGAACGCGATCACCGAGCCATCTTGTCTCCACGTCACGTTCAGTCTCCGTTACGAAGTCAAACCTCGTCCTTCAGTGACGGGGCTACGTGCTGGAATACGGTTTCGATCGATTCCCGACCTAATCAAAGACATTTCGTGGGCTGTGACTCCGTGCAGTTTGGTATAAGTACCGTGAAGTATCAGAGGAACCCACTGCCTTCATCGTCAAACCTTAGGATGGAGGTAGCAGCTTCGTCTGAAACGTCTGTACGCTTCTATCAGACCATACAGCGTCACTTCCCAGAAGACAGGAGTCCTGCGGACCAAAATCACAGCGCCAGACACGTGAACGGTAAACACCGCAAACAGATGGCAGGTGTGTGCGATTTGCACTGCACACAGCAGTTCGCAATATCAAGGAAGATTTTCACGGCTCACCCCCCTCCCCCCACCGGCGTGCGGCGGTGGCCTGTCAGCTCACATCAAGTGCCTGCAGATCATGGCGCGGCCCCCTGCAACGTGACAACACCAATTATAGGATTATAGCAAGCTTTGTGTCCGCTCAGGTGCGACAGTGACAGTGGAGCGACTTTGACATGGATGCATTATAGGATATTAAAACTGCTGCAGAGTGGCACTGGAACCAAATTTTTGAAAACATAAATTCCCGTCTGTTATTGGGCACACAAAACAAGAGACTGCTTTTATAATAACGCCCATAAATTCCTCAACAGATGACGACAAATTGCACCCCTCCTTGCCAAAAACAACTTAGTTTTTCACAGATTTTCCACAGTTAAAGATGTGAAATTTCCAAAATCCGTGATGAAAACTGCCGTAACTTTGAAACCAGCTAACAGACGTTGTTTCACACAGCATGTTCACATTACCGCCACTCAGGCTACGGTGTTCCACACAGCATGTTCACATTACCGCCACTCAGACTACGTTGTTTCACACAGCATGTTCACATTACTGCCACTCAGACTACGGTGTTGCACACAGCATGTTCAGATGGCTACCAGCTGGTTGTCACGATGTGAAAACACAAGAAGAAGTGACTGTCCCTGTCCACGCCACAAAGGCGTACAGAAGGAGCAGAGGTATATCTCCATTCATTCTTAACATCGGCACTAGACAAACACGAGTGTTTAGCATCACGCTCCGGCCACTCTACCCCCGGTAAAGAGCCCCGGTACCCACTGAACAGGAGGCTGTGTAGGCCGCACAGCCGGTCTTAATGTTTAAAAGAACAGATAAATCTCGCACCTCTGCAGGGATTGGAAGCTGCGGCCATCCAGCTCGGTCGGCATAGCGTAGTCACTATACCGACTGAGCTATCCCGGTTCCACGGACATAACAGCAGCAAAAATTAATATTTATTTAATAAAATATTAAGACGGCCATAAAATGAGCTCCTGTGGCCAGGCCAAAGTATTGCGCACGTCGCAACGTCTTGTGTCTCTTTTCCTACACACGCACACATTTTCTGCACGTGACTGCCGCATGACCTCCGGTCTGAACACCCCGATCTTCTGGTATATGACGTCGCGTCTCTAGGCAGTCGATTCCGGACGCCTGGAAGACAACAGTACCTTCGAAACACCGCAAACCGAGTACTCAGTAAGGCGACGTCATTTCCCACAAGGACGGCCATTTTAAAATCTCGAAACTTGTAAAACTTCCAGTCCAATCTAACCCTTTCATTTCTTCATTTCAAAGACTTAATCAACTAAAGGACCAATCAAATTCCTTGTTTATAAAAAACAATTTAAGGCTGAAATATTCAGGCCTACCTATGTGTACACCCATATAAATCCATATTTGTAACAAGCGTATTATAGGGTATAGGTGCCAAAACTGGCCCCTAGGTCACAGGTTCTTAGGCTTTTTTACGAAGCAAAAAACGTCTTGTGTGGACACCAGGTCCGTCCGTCCGTCCGAATATGACCAATATAGTAGACTATCAGTGTTTCCATAAAATTCGCTACAGGAGTACCGAACACTGTCCACAAAAGGTCGCGGCACCAAACTGCATTACCCCTGTACAAACTAATCCCGCCGTGATGCCCCGCTAAACACCACTAACAGCATAATTAGACGAGCGAAACGCTGTTAACTATCGACAACACGAAGGCGTGGGGCCATATGAAAACAAGTGATTTGCTTTGCGCGTACCAACGACTCGCTCCCACCGTGCAATTAAGCCTGTAGCGTGCGTACCGACTGTTACAGACCGCTCGCAGAGACAAGCCCCCCTCCTCGTAATTCGTCGTTTGTTTTTGTTTGCTCTCTTTTAACATGCCTTGATTTGTGAGATGCAAACAAGAACTCTAGTTAATACGGTAAAGAATGTTTGAGTACCATAAAAACTGGCAGCCGATCCCAGTGGCCGCGCCGTCTAAGGCGTAGGCCTGCAGCAGGTCGCTTGCTGGGATTGCGGGTTCGAAACCCGCCGAGGGCATGGATGTCTGTCTCTTGTGAGTGTTGTGTGTCGTCAGGTAGAGGTCTCTGCGACGCGCTGATCACTCGTCCAGAGGAGTCCTACCGAGTGTGGTGTGTCTGAGTGTGATCGTGAAGCCTCGACAATGAGGAGGCCCTGGCCCACTGGGGGCTGTTGCGCAAATGGGGGAAAAAATAAGAACTGGGAAATTTTTTCAAGTAGCTAAGTGACTCTTCGCTTCCCAAGACGGTATCCACTCCACGTAGTTAGTTTCCAAGTAAGGAAATCCCATTGACATTAAGAAGAGGGCACGTGGAAACACGAAATATATGCACTCTCGCACATAACTAACTCCAGAGAGCACAGTCCGCCTTCGGAACCTAACAGTTCCCCTCATTTTACGGAACCCGACGTTACATTGCGAAGTTCAAAGCGGACCGCCGTTTGTCACTTTACTCAGTCAAATTAATCCAGCCCATGCCTTCCCGTTCCATTCCTTCAAAATCCACTTGAACAGTTTCCTCCTATTCAGGCCTAGGTCTTCCCAGTGGTCTCTTTCCTCAGTTATCCCCCACAACACACACATATATATATAAGGTCAAGCTATCCCATTTCAGGCCTGGCCAGGCCCTGAGGGTTCCAGGAGGTTGAGGCTCCCCGAATTTCTGCAAAATCGGTACATGAAAGTGGTAAGGTTTTCAGCCTTACGCACCGTCCGCCTTTACCCCCAGGAAATACCCCTTGTATTCATTTCTTTTAGAGGCTGAGTCGACCCCAGGGCCATAGTGCGGCCAGAAGGATTAAGTCAATGAAAAATTCCAATGACCCAATCAGGAATCGAACCCGCGACCTTCCGGCTTAATATAAGCAGACTGTAAACCGTACACAATGATCTGCTACATAACTGCACTACGCTTACAGTACCTTCCTACAGTTTATCACTTTGTTCCAACAACTCCGTCTTAACACTGTAAAATCTTGCGAAAGCCGTGCGTATTTTAACCTTCCATAGACGCCACTGCCTGCAAGGAAAAGGAAATTGGCATTGTTACGATGAAGCCGCGCTCACCGCCAGAGGCACTGCAGTCGCCATCCGGTTTGGATAACAGAATCCAATCAGAACAAAGCATGTCTCTGAGCTAAGCCTCGCTAAATTGCTAGTTTTCATCACAGCGCGCTGTACGTTGAGAGGATTTAATTGTCATCCACTCGACATGAAAACGAGTCCTTTTTAATTTAACAAATGAATTGGATTCGTAACTTTTTAAATTTAATAACTGAAATACCGGAGATAATTCGTAATGGAGAGGAAACGAAGCGTTTGACTACGATGTGGTTCCAAAACAACTCGCGTTTTGCCATTTTAATTAGCACTTTCTTCCACTTGCATAATTAGGTAATTAGACAAATTGTCAAAATAACCGCACAGCGAGTTGAAATATCGCCAACATACTTCATCTTCTGCGAAGTAAGTTATTAGTGAGAGGTTCTGAAAATACGCGCCATGAATTTCAGACTCTTACGCAAAGGAAGAGAACATCCTGGACTGTTTATTTCTGTGTGCGCAATAGAATTCAGCCTTACAACCAATTTCCTTATTTCTCTGACAAAAGGTATTCGTGCGTGTGAGTCGCATTTGGTAATTTTAAAGTTCCCGAATTTCACAAATATTGCTACTAACCTAAACGCCACTGAAGGTCACAACACCAACCAAACTGAATCGCCTACCATTAAAATTAAGAGACCGATATGGCGGCCATAAAAATAACTGGATCCATCGCGTCTGCCAGGGCTTTTGTGACGTTTCGTAGCTTGCTGCCATCTCTTGTACCGCCAGCTGTTGTCAGACGCACGCTGCCTCAGCCTACTGTTGTCTGTCCGCCACTGATTACCCAGCGCATTCAGAGCTACCCTCGTCCGTTCCTGCGGACGCGCCACGGCGTCGTGACAGGAACCCAGCTGACACGGTGATGAGGTAGGAGAGGCATGCAGCATGCACAGCAACAGCGTAAATACACACATAATTTTAGTCACAGAATATGAGTGGAAATGACCACTTGGCAGAGCCAGTCGTAGATGGCAGCACAGTACTGAAACAGGTGTTACAGGTCATGAATATGACAGAAAATGTACTACAACAGAGGCGCCTTATGGTAGAACCACAGTTTTGTTTTTGTAACAGTGCTGCAGGTTTCGACCCGCTTGGTTCATAAGCAGGCTTACAGAAATATTTAAAAAGAGGGCACTCGTGTGTCGTTACGCTTCTCATTACATTGACTGAGACCTGTACTGACATGAAACTAACCTCCTTTTACAAATGTTTACAAGCCTGGCGATAAACCGAGTGGGACAAAACATGTAACACTTTTACAAAAAAGTGACTTTTATAACAAAATATTTTGTGAGACTGAATTATGTATTATACTGATGATTTAAGACACACAAAGGAATGTGCTGCAGTAACAGTGCCTGACGGTTTGGACTTGATTCAAGCAACTCACAAAGCATTCAGTGGCAGGAAGTTTCGGGTTCCATAAGACAGGGAATTCTGTGACCAGTAAAGCAGCTGTCAGCTTCCTAGAAAGACTGTACACAACAATGACTGTAATGACAACATTTCCTGCAGGCAGCACTAAGAGTCAAGTCCCCAGATGTTCCTCCACTGATGTGGCCATAAACTTTCTGCTCTCCAGTCGCCGTCGCATTGATTCGTGCAATGAATCATGCACTGCTCGGCAGACACAAAGCAGCGACAGACACGTCTCCAGCACGTATATTCACCTTGCCACCGAACCACCATCGCGAACAGCAAAACAAGAACACCCTTACATCAACACACAGATTGGTGTTCCAGTGTTTCCAGCAGTTCAGTGGGATTATATTGTTGATTAATGACATAGCCTCTGCGCGTGCTCGGAGCGTCCGCCGGACTTCCGGTCTCGTGGCGCGATGGGACGCAATAATAATGTTTTGGTGCGCGGCAAATTATACTTTTGGCGTGTGTGGGCAGCTTCGCTCATACGGCTCATTAATGCGGCGCGTCTGTCGGGGAGAGAGTCAGATGAGAATGAAGTGGCTACCTTAAACTATGATCGCAAAAATAAAAATAGAAACATATAGGCCTATTGATCGGCAGCAGCCTGTTCGTGGTCAAACATTTCAAGTACAAAGCCTGAATTTCCCAAGAAACGACAAAAGTACCCGTCACATTACCTTCATACTGGCACTGACAGACTGCGAAGTGCTCCAAACCAGCTGGCTGTCCATTTGAAGTGACATATCTTTGACTGCTAAACCCTGAAGGTGAAGACACTACTAACCCTTGAAACATTGGGAACACCTTCCCAGCGACAGGACCCACCTCAAAATTCCAGGTGCCAGAAGGGTGGTATGAAGCAAGTTCCAGACTGAGGATTCAAAAATATTGGGCGCCACCGTACAAAATTTAGTCGCCCGGGGTTTGTACACCTTTGCTTGGGCCGCCCGCACTATCCACCTGCAGTCTGCAGCACCACCAACAACAAACACAACCAACAGCCTTCTCTGAACACTGGGCACTGCTTCAAAACGTCGGAACATTATTCGCACTCGTAGTGTTGCTGGGAAATAAGCGCCGGTCTGTCCGAAAGCGAAGAGGCAGTCATAAACTGGCAACGGTGTCAGTTGCAAATAAACTCTGAATCCAATGACAAAAAAGAGACAATCATTTAGTAGCTTTAACGAAAGGAAGTGAAAATAAATTTTCATTTCATGCACAATTTAGCTATCTTCTGGTTTTGGTAACTAAAAGAACAACCACAGGATTTCGTGCCGATGCAGACGGTTCAAACACTAAACCGCATTGCTGCAGTTTAAACAGATAAGCAATGCAGTAACAAGGCCCAGTGAAAGCTACCTGGACACACAGACTGCTTGTTTATCCCAGGAGAACTCAAAGCTTTCCAATTACTGACGGGTCAGAGGATATAGCCATGTTAAATATTTAGTGCAGCTTCAAGCAAATTAAACAGCATAATCCACTTAAGTCGTCACCATCGTGAATAACTTACAACAAGCGGATTCTGCGACTATAGTGAGCTACCCTCCGCAACCGGCCTCAATACTTACGCAAGTCACCCCCCACAGAACACTCGTTATGTCCACGTTGAAATTTCTCAAGCATCTCCTTTTCGAAATAGGCGGGGTCACTGCCTGCGGTGTGGCAAGTAAAGAGAACAATAAATATAGCAGAATACGAGTATCCCTGCACAGGTAAATCGGTATATGACTGATATACAGAGTGTTCATTGATAATGCGCGGCATGGAAGCCATCAGCAGACGGCTGTCGAAACTAACTGTTGAACACTTAGACGTAATTTCGTGGCGATGTTACAGTGTCGCGCTAAGAAATGAGACACTGTCTTACTGTTTGTTACGGTGAGCTACTTACAACAAAATTTATGAAAGCCGAAATTTTTGGCCCATGTATGAGACACTGTAGCGTAACCACATTGCTCCAATATGCTTATCCAATACGGTCGAAAGGCGCCTCGTCCAACGACGGGGCTAACCCACTGCGTCTGTACAGTCTAGCTCGGATAACTTTAAACCTGGAAGTATTCAAAGAATGCAACTGACGGACGCATTTCTACCTGCGCTATACATTCAGACAGGCACTGACCCATATTCCCGCCTTCCCTTTCCCTCCTTGCCCCGCTTCCTCATCCCGTAAGTCTCAAGTTATCAGCACTAGACTGTAGCTATAGCTTCCACAAATAACTCTTAAACTAACCCGCTCGTATGTATATGTTACAGCCTTAAAGGGATAATACGAAATCACCGACGCTGCAATGCCGACCGGAGCAGAGACACCTCTTGGCTGCTCCATAACGACTGACATCTGGTGCAATTGTCGTCTACTATCCAGACACGCAGGATTCATAAACCAAGCACATTATGTAAGGCAGATATTTATCATGATATCCGAACAGAAATCGGCTCGGAACTTTGTAATTATGGCCGACATTCTGCTGCAAAAAAAAAAAAAAACAAAGAAAAAAAAGAAAAAGAAAGAAAGAAAAGGACGGGGGTGCCTTGTAAGGATGTGGCGCTTGCAGAGAGGAGAACACAGCAAGCAAACACACAGCAATATCTTCACACTGATATATTACAACGGTATGCCCCATCTTTATGACAATTTGACAATACTATCACACGGTATTACACCACAATTACATTCGTGTCTGCACCTTCTATTTGCTAGGATATTGGATTCATTGCTGCCATATGAACAGCACATCTCTGCTCGGTACGTCTACAAAACATTGCTAATTGCACAAAATACTTGCACATTACAAAACCGTATGTCTGCCCAATTAAACTGTATCTCCTTCTTAACGTCACTTTATTTGCTTCTGGGACGCTATGAGTACGAAAACAGGGCGTGTCAAAAACAGGGCGTGTCAAAAACAGACTGATAATTTCAAAATTGCTGTCTAACCCGCCAGGTCAAATTTATATGCGTCTTCCAAATTACGTAAATTGGCTCCGGCGTAAACGGACGGGGTTAGAGTGCACGGCGGTTGAGCCGCTACGGACGGGCTTTAAGTGTCACAAGTCTCGTTCCGAATACGCACCAATCTCTCTTCACCGGTTAGTAAAGCGGTCGGAACCTCACACCGTTCACTCACTTTCATTTGTGCAGAGGCCGAAACGTGTGAAGCCCTGACGCACACCAACCTACAGGCGCTGGGCACAGGCACCAATTTCCCCTCACTTTTAAACAGATATTTTCGAAAAATTCGATCAGATTCCTTACATTTTATGTGCCGATAATTAAGTCAGCATATTCTGCATATTAAATAATGCATGCAGTAAACAGACAGGCTAAAGAATGAGAAGTATGCTGCAGTGCACACATACCTCACGTGTTGTTAAATGTAACACTGGGTGTATTTCAGTAGTGAACTTCACGCCCCGGCCGCCTTGCCCCCAAGGTAAAAGTTCTCGGCAGCCATCGGGAAGAAACTCAGTTGAGCCCAGCGCCAGTACGCCAGTGGTGGCGAAGAGAAAATCTGTATGCCGGAAACCAAACAGCAGTCTGCAGCCGATTGTCAAACACTACACTAACTGAGCTATCGTGCTTTAAATTATATGAAATAAAATCTACATTCAGGCGAAAAATAGGATCACTGGGCTTTATCCTGTGTAAGAGCAGGCGGTCAACACAAACAACCGAACAAATTAACCGCGAAATGCCTTCTACGCACGTGAATTAAGAAGTAAATCAGTGGCTCCTAACCTGTGGGCCGCGGACCGACGACATTAAAAGGGCCAATTTATTCACATAACTTCGCAGTAACTCTCAATCCTCCAGCCAGTGCCTGATCTATGTTATTCTCACTGTGATGAACAAAATATGAATGAATTTGCAGCGGCTCTGAGATTGTCATAATATTTTGTCGTTGTGACACGGGGGTCAGACAGCTTTGTTAGTTAAGAAGGTACACTCACACTCAAAACTGTATGAAGCACTGGCCTAAATCGTTCTTATGAAACGCCTTCTTAATTTGTAACAGAATGTACATTTTTCTTTGACCTCGGGCTTAACCCACGTATGGCCACTGTGACTTCCAAATTAATATATGACAGATTCGGGTTTGGATTGTGACTCATTTACCCGAAGGCCAACATTAGACATTAACCGAGCGGAGATGCAAAGGTTGGTATTACTGTACAGTAACATCGGAGCATCTTGTTTACCACGGACACAGCCAACACACGGGGAGACAACACCTGTACAACACAACACGACACGACAAACTGTGTTGCGAGAGAGGTGGGGAGCGCCCTCCATGCCCCCACTCATCCCGACACATGTGTACTTTGTGTGTTTTAAAGCCAAAGACCATGTTTTCTGCCTTTTCGAGGCCTAACCCTCTATTCAGCATAAACAGAGTTAAAAAATAACAAACTAATACAATACATTTTTAGAAAAACATATTGCAGTACATCATTTGAAGCACAATGATACGATTAAATATATCGCTTGCGTCTTGTTTACCAATCCCTTAAGCCACAAATGGCTACATCAGTGCATGGGGCAGGATACCGACGTCACGCTTTGCATTTGGAAGGTGACGGCAATCGAGGTCACGTTTATCGTGGTTTTTCGCAGTCCTTTCTGGAAAATGCTGGAAAACAGTGGCTTAAATCAGGCCACAACAGTTTCCGTCCACATCCTTTTCAATTCACTATTCACTAATCATCCTGCAATCAGACGTTATTAAAACAGAGCTACTGACAGCATCTTAAACAATCTAACTAGGTTACTTCAGATGTATATGTACATATATCAGTAACTCCAAACAACGGCCCTCCAAATATTTTAAAACACGCAGGCTATGCCACATATCTAATGAGGAAAGATAATTTAGGTTAGAAAACTTCAAAGCTGCAAGTAATTAGCAAGGCCAAAACCGTTCAAATCCGACCGTTCTTATTGCCTACACAGTGAACTCCGTCCTTACACAACTCCGTTCGTGCATATTCACGTTAGAATACACGCTTCATTTCTTTACATGTTTCGGCAATAACTGCCACGTTGAGTCGTGGCCTACAGAAACGCCAGACAGAACTGTACTTGCACTGAACATCGCAGTGTGAATACACAGCTGCAGACTTGTACCGACTCTCTGTGTTAACACGCACGCACAAAGCAATCTGCCACAGCACACAAAATTAGTTTTGAATACCACTTAATAAACTTCCAGCTGTTTCGACCAACAGAGATCATCGTCAGCGAAACGTCTGACAAGACAACAGGTATTACCAAGGCATACACAAGGTTATGCTCTGAGAAACACATAATCATGAAACATAAAATATGTAAGCACATTTCGTATGAAATAACATTTTTTCGTATGAAATGTAGAAATTATTTATACATCATATTTTACGACGAAGCGTTAAGCGTTTTCTTAATGTCTGGTTGTTTTGCGTTTATTGATTTATATTAAAGGCTCAAATAATTTCTACATTTTACACGAAATACACATAAATAATTTACATTTTATGTTTAAGCATTACTGAAATCACAGTTCTATATAAGCATTGGCAACACGCGCTGTCTTCTGTAACGTCTCGCTGGTAATGATGTCTACTGATCGAATCCCGTTGCGGAGTAATTAGCAGTCATCAACAGACTAATTGTGTGTTCAGCGCTGCTGTTCTTTCGATGAAGAACAAAGCAAATTCGTGAAAGTATTAGGACGCAAGAAACCACGGCACAGACTCACTGAGTAGCAACATCACGACGCAGCAGTGTGCCATTCCAGAACACAAGTCGCTAATCCTAACGACAAACAAAAATCCTGTAAACAAAACGCACAGCGAACTATCAGTCGCCAGTGGCGCGAGCTGCACTGAATATGGCACAAGGAATGAAGGTAAGCTTATACTTTTGATTTCATTGGTCACTAACGTAAGGGGCGGGTGCCCAGACACACGTTTGGCAGTCCGCCCGCTCACGTAATGTTCACCGCGGCTGTGTCAGCCTCTTCAGGGAGCTGTTCCCTTCTTCTAGCTGCAGATATCGCTGCGCTCCTAACAAAAGGATAAATAAATAAATAAATAAATAAATACAGCCGCCTGGAAGTGTAAGCGTCGAGCAGTCTGTATATTTACATACAGTGTTTCATAAACATTTCGAACTGAAAATTATTCACAAATTGTATCGAATGAAAATAAGAGAAAAAAACATCAAAATATGTCTGTGGTACTGACACTGTGGCCTTCTGAGTTATGACACCGTATAGTCTGGTAAGTGGTTACTAACCAAGGCAGACCTAAACAAACAGACAGCGTGCGGCTGCGGCTGCGGCAGTCTGACAACCACACAGCAGACTCACAAGCCGAGAGTGTCCGTGGTGGCTGTACACACGGCCACCACTAAGTCTCAGTAATTGTCTCTTATACGGGATGTTGTCAAGTTGCTCTACTGAGATAATTGAGTACATAACCGAGACTATTTTCACTTGCGTTCAGTTTTTGATTTGCAAAGACACGGCAACACTGTGGCTATAACAGCCTTGTTTCTGTCAGCTGTTGTTAAAGCAATGTCGGTAAAGCAACTTCTGAGACATCCTGTGTACTCGTATGTGGTACATCAGAAAAGTTCCCCCGATTTCTTTTTTAATCTGTCTCGGAGGTAATAGTAAACTCTGGAACTTCCTTCCCACAGACTTTCACACAGGACGTTGTTTGTAAAAAAAAAAATGTACAGCGTAATCCACTAAGAAACATTTACTGAAAGCAACTAGAGACAGTGAGAAACTCGAAATAACGCCAACATTTCCGACATGATCTCGGACAACCTGTGACTACTCCGTTGCCAGAGAGTTTCTGCGGGAAGTCTACACGCGCCTTTCTGAGTCCTTTTGGATATGTCACGTTTGGCCACTACAAGAACTTCTCTCTGCAAAGTGCCTTCTTGAGAAGGGAACAGTCTCTCCGAGCGACACAACTGCCTCACCCTGTAGATGTCTCCCATACAAATATAGAGATATGTCTAAGGTTAGAAACTAGAAATGGCATGAAAGCCTATAAAATACAAGCACCTATTGCAGATTCAAGCGTTTGGTTCTCTGACGCCATAATGACATCAGAAATTCTATTAGAATATACAATCTTCAAAATCTAAAATATATTTATATATACCATATTTTTTCCTTCAGTTCGTTAACCACACTACCAACATAACTGCAGCTGGTGACAATGTTGACAACACTGAAGGAAACAGTCGACATTCTGTCGCAGTGCTTCTTAAGGATCGAAAAATAGATTTTTATGATTTGTTGCACAGTTTATGGTAGATATGTACACGACAGTGACTACAGTAACACAGGCAGTATATACACCTACATGCTACGTATGTGCATACTTCACCCACATTACACCGACTGTCCTATCGTCGCAACCAGTCTTTTGACAAATCTGCACGGCCGCCAACACGTAACGTCTATTACAAAAGTTACAATTAAAAAAAATGTAACAAGTAATAGGAAAACCGCCACTGATATTCTTACACAGTACTGCGAATTGATAGAGGCAGTCGGAGTGGTCCATTAACGTTTTAAAGCACAGTGGTAACTATATGTACCACATGCTTTAGTTTACGTTGATGCTCACAACAAACAGCAAATGTTTCCCCACACAACACGGATCGTTCGTCTTTGTAGCGGAGGCTGAGTGCTCTCTGTTCAACTGCACAGCCTGACGTTTCGGCTGTACCTGTCATTACCACGAAACACATTTAACAAGAATATTTTTATTTTAAATTTTCATAAATAATTGAACAAACTTACAAACACTGTAACACTCATGTTTCAGGTGTTCACAGCGGCGACGCTGATGAATCAACTACTCAAGCCTTCTGGGATGTTCTGCCATACATATGGCAGAACATCCCAGGAGAGGAGAGTCTTCAATGCAGATGTTGGTAACGGAGATAATTACGGGTACAGCTGCCCGGAAGTTGCCAGCTACACTCATTGTACAATGGGACATTTTGTACGAAGTCATCAGTAAAGCTGGCTGTAGGTGTCTGCCAGCTCCAAGCCAGTCACGCAGTACTCACATTACAGTGCTGTACACAGCTGTAACCAAACACTCAGTTGTGCCACTCTCTCCACCTAACACTCAAGCCGCTATGTACATTGCAATTAACGTCCCTTCGGCGTAATGCAATTACATAGTTTATAGCGAACAAAAGAGCTTCACACCACGACAATGATCATTACCACGCGCCACATACACTCGCAGTAATGACATTACTAGTTTCGCTGTTTACGACACACAGCAGCACCCAACTGACACTCCAGTACTGCCATGTTAGAAGAAAAACTTCACGCTGACTTCAACATAAGGGTTTAACTAAAAGCTGAATTTAAAAATTTATTAGAAAATGCTAACACTTGCGTACAATAATTCTTCTGTTTCACGATTATACGCAAATATCAAAGCAATTTTCGGGAATAAAATTTTCTGACCTCAGTTTTAGCCTACGTCAGCGTTTCAAAGCGTCTTTCAGTGGGCACACACCTCGACATCAGCCTGAAACCTCAGGCATCTCAGGATCTTAAGACTACAAATTCGTGTATCTCACGGTCTGAGACTGACAGTTAGTTATATCTTGACCGCATATTGAAAACTGAGCTGTCCCGTGACCTAAACGGAACCCTTATGTATCTCTTTACCTAAGGCTGAAAACCCACGTATAAAAACAACGATTTTTTTTTCATTTTTAACAAGTTCTATTTATTGTATGCACACAAAAGGTCGCACAAAGACAGCTGTCGATGCACGAGGCCCTCTCAGCCTTCACTTGACAACGCACGAAACGCACTTCACGTCACACTGGCTCAGCTGGGATTCACGATCACACCTCAGAAGTTTGCGGTACAGGGAAAGTGTCCTGGGTAGCAGAATTGACGAGCTGAAATGCTTGATTAAACTCTGTAATTATTACAAATATACGCTGCTTACTGCGTTGAATTTGAGTGTGTAAAGGGAGTCAGACATCACACCTACTTTGTGCGGATTATAAGAACGCGTTCTGTAATTCCAAACCTCGGACTGCAGTCAAGTACTCAAGTCTAGCGTTGCAGATTTCTAGCTGATCATAAATTGACATTTAAATATACGGCAATTTTATGGCATGTTTGGTTGTTGATTATTATAGACTCGGCCTAAAAAATTGTTCGAATCATGAAGTTACTTACAGTAGTAGTGAAACAGAATGTGTTCAGTTGTTCCTCGCAAATCGTTGGTTTTTATGTCCTTTGAATATTCAACTGGTTCAGCAGAAGAGACTATGAAACCGAACAGCGAAACCAGTAATGCCAAGGATGTAAACACACTATAACAATTGTTAGACTGGCAACCAACAGCGTGCAGGTACAACTCCTTTCCTTTCATAAAGGGATACACGGTATTCACCTACTAAGTACAGTCTAATACACATTTATACTAAACCTACTGCAAGTAGAGCTGATTTGTTGCATTTCTTTAATTTAAAATACTCTTTCACAGATGCATGAATTATGACAAACTCCATTTAACTTTTACTAATCTACTATAAAAATCAAATCGCTGCATAAAATATTACATTTCTAGACATTTGGTCCACTCTTTATGCATTACCCGCTACGTACGCACCATCGTGTGTTTTATGACAATAACAAACTGGACCTGACTACTGTACAATTTGGCTACATTACCAACTGTGGATGTATTTTAATTGCCTTTGAATGACACATTAACTACCTTATGACACCTTTACATGGGGCTAAGCCTCACGTGGAGCGGGTAACTGTCACTTGCTGCGGGGGGCCCGATGAAATTAAAATTGTCCCTTAGGTACACAATGACCACGTGACATTGCACCACGCTGCGACGTGACAAGAAAGGGCGCCAGGATAAAGAGTCCAGTCTTGCGTCCATAGACATTCCAAAAACACACTAGACAAAAAGTGTAACTATTGTGCTTACAGTCTTGGTGTTTCCGCTTGATTGATATGAGAAATGCTTAAGTGCGGGATAAGTCGTACTTCAGAGTGCAGTGTTATGCCGCTTTGCGTACCCTCTACCCTGTGAGGTAGGCACTCTGTCATTACCATGTACATACCTTCGTTTGGTCACCAATAAACAACCGGCTGTTAAATTTTGACTGTAGCATTCCGTACAAACTCGTGTACTGATTTGTTTCGTACTATGCTTCAGTTACGTACAAGCGCCAGTGAGGAGATGCGTTCCTCCACGACGGCTGACACAAATGTACAGTGCTTAAAAATGAGAGCCTTACAACAGCCGAATACCTACAGACGTTAAGGAAATGGCAAGGTTACTATACACAGTTTGATGGTCTCTTTGTCGTGAATCAGAACGTGTTATATGCAGGTCGATGAAAGACAGCAGGAAGAGATGTGCAACAGACGGCGAGTGGCACAACGCAGAAAGGACGCCATTTCGTTGTTCACTTGTTTTCGTGGCAAACAGCTGACAATGGGCAACGAGTTAGCAATCGATACATCAACCAACACACGCACTTATTAAAATACAATTCATGACAAGTATTAAACTCCTACATGTTTCGGCACCAAGGTGCCATCATCAGGGAGTTTTTTAAAACAAAGGAATAGAAGCCCAACACGTTAATCTCCCTGAGGATTGCAGCCCGGCGCCGAAACATGTAGGAGTTTAGTACCTGTCATGAACTGTATTTAATCAGATGCGTTTGTTGATGCATTAATTGTTAGAATATGCACGGCATGACTAACATAGAACTAACAATCGACAGTAGTCGGCAGATACCCCACGTGATGGCGCAGATGTCAGCTACATACCAACAACCATTTCAGAAAATAACTGAAACTTTAATATTAACACTCGTGTTCGACGTTTCCAAAAAATGAAATTTGCTAACGTTTTGATATTTGAGGTTCTTTTGGTGGTGAGTAAAAATTAACGTCTATTGGGATATGACAACGTGCAGTCTAGTAGAACAGCACAGGCAATTCAAAAGTACACGCTGTTTGCATCGTCAGAGCAATGCCTGATAACAGAGGCGGCATGTCCCTCCGAAATGGCGATATGCGACTGTCAGACTGCACGGTGTCACATGCCAGTCGACGTCAATTATAGAAGTAAAGACCATTCAGAAAATGTGGTCTTCACTCGCTCAAATTGCCCTTTGATCACATTATTTGGTTCAGTAACAAGTAACCTTGATGTCTGTAGGAAGAAAAATCTAAAACTCTAAAAACAGAGGTAAAAGAAATTGCCTACATCACATAACCTGGCAATTAAAAAACTGACAATTAGACATCGATTTCTCGTATTCATAGATTTGTCCAGATTTACAAAACAACAGTAATTCAGTTTAACACAATATTTTGTTGATAAAACAACTTTCTTTCTCCTACAACTGAGCCACACGTTTCGGTTTATAACGAAGCCATCTTCAGGCTCTCACGTCACTTTCCGTCCCACGGTCCGCTGTTCTTCGCACGATAGATTTCTTGCAGGCCGGAATACGCAGTTATTGTGTAAAACACGGAAATTGGTTTTATCCATAAAAACTTGTGTTAAATTTAATTACCGTTGTCTTTATCTTGCAGTGTGAACACAGCAGGATGCCTCATATTAAAACGATTCTGTCACGTTATTTTAGAGCGCCTCCAAGCGGTATAACTTCAGAACTACCTGCACCCTAACACACTCTACCAACTCATCACCCATTGGAAGAATGAGACTCAGAATCGGCCACGACATTACATTGCAGTGTCCTCTAGCAGCAGAGTTGGCCGGCGGCCCATATTCCTGTCCTACTTATACCGCAGGAATAGGGGACAGCCCATCAGTTGGCAGCACAGTAGTGAGAGCGTCACAATCAACATCAGCGCCAACACCGAGTAGATGACGACCAGGTGAACTAGTGCGAACATGTACAGTGTCTTGTGGCACCATCTGTTGGGTTCGAACAGCGTCGGCTTGTACTCCGGCCAGGCGATGTGCAGCACCCAGTAGTTCCCAAGGGCGAACCAAACGACGAGGAAGAGAGAGAGCGCCGCTGATACCACCCGCGTACCGGCAGATGGCGTCAGCGCACCGTCATCCAGGTTTGAGACGGGAGTGGCGAGGTCCAGACGCTCGTAACGGCGTGACCTTACCTGTCGCCATAGCAACCACAGCATCTTCAGTGTTCCGAAACTTCCGCCAACCAGCATGTACACTGGAACGTGTGGCTCCACGGGACAGTCCCGCAGAAACTGCACCCCTGCGACATATCGATACCTCGAATATATCGACTGCCAATAAAAACTACTAGATCGTGGACCGTGTCACAGGATTGTAAAGAAATGTGTGGGTTCCGCTATGTTACAAATATCGGCGTGCAGGTTCAGGAAGCGAAACTTTCAGTGCATTCAAAAGAAGCACACTTGAGACCCAAGCCGTTCCGGAAAACATGCGACGTTCAAAACAAAATACATACAGCTAGTGCTAAAACAGGGTCATCTTGCATAACACGAGATATATACAGTGCATCCTAAACGGCGATCTCATATGACAACAAACGCCAATACAAAAACGTGCAGCGAATCATTCAACAATACCTCACATAACGAATGCGAATACAAAAACGTGCGGTGGATCCTTAAACAATATCTAACATAATAAATGCCAACACAAAAACGTGCTGTGGATCCTTGAACAATATCTCACATAAGAAACGCCAACACAAAAACGTGCTGTGGATCCTTGAACAATATCTCACATAACAAACGCCAACACAAAAACGTGCTGTGGATCCTTGAACAATATCTCACATAACAAACGCCAACACAAAAACGTACGGCGGATCCATAAACAATATCTTGCATATCAAAAAACGCCGACACAAAAACGTACGGCGGGTCCCTAAACAATATCTTGCATATCAACAAACGCCAACACAAAAACGTACAATTAATGTGCAGACGCACATAATAAGGCGAATATGAAGTGCAGCTTTACAATAACATCACATACGAAAAATAGAGGTGCAGTGCTCATAAGGAAGGAATTAAATATGTCAAAAGCAAAAGTTGCAAGTAAACTAAAAGATTAGCCAATGCATTCTGACAAACGCAGTTTAAAAATGCCGATATTTCACATAAAAATCAAAGTCAAACACACAAATGACACGCATGCATGCTCCATATGAATGAGAACGAAATGATGTTACAGAAAAGAACAGCAATGTTCATGGAAAAGTCTTAGCAAGGCCATCAGAAGTTGTAGGGGAAGGGGGTGGGAGGGGGGCAAAAGGGTACAGCCACTGACTGCTTCCAACATATCTCATTTTAGGACAGTGTTATTCTAGACAAAAAAAACGCGTCCAAAAAGGCGTACTAAGTTCTAAACTTTAACTGATAAACGGAATTTAAATGTAGTCTCATTTACACCACAATACAAAGGTTTAATCTGATTTTAATTGACTCTAAGCTTTCATCCTGATGAGTGACCGCGGACAGTTGACTACACCCCATACCTAACACCGCATGACCCGTAGCAGGGAAAGTGGAGAACACGAAACGTACTTGCACAATATGACTGCTTTGTGACTAAGTTGCCACAGTCCTGCCCGCGGCTATTGACCCGGACGGGGCACTAGAACGCCTTTCCGCCCATCATGGGTCCAAAATACAACTTGCCATTTTAACCTAAGCACTTTCTCGCCTTACCCATTTCGATCCTGAAGTTAGTAGCATAAGTTGCTCCGAAACGGAAGTACAGTAGCACATAATACAAGAACCAGAAAGCAGGAACAAATTTTTTCTTTATCTGAAAGTACCAAATTCTACCTCACCCCCTTCATTGCCTTATTTGTCCCTTCGTCTCTTAGAATCCCTTATTAACAACGGCTTACAAAACAGAATTTCAGGTGACACAAAAAGTGTTAAGGTAGTTTCGTCTGGAACATTCAACACTTACACGCGCACGCACAAATAAATCGCTCACAGTAGCATGCAACACGCGCCAAAAAAGCATGCAGACGTGCAAACTACAACTCACCCATGATGAGCATGAGTAGAGGAAGTGACGTGAGACACACCAGCGCCACGGTGACCACCACTGAAACAACCGGAAGTGGATGCATAAGAACGTACGCTAACAAGTTGGTTAAATACTCGATCAGTTTCATAATGGCTTAATTCACTAATCATTTGCTCAATCAGTGAATAAGATTAAAGACATTGTTACTGATTTATTAACAACGCCCTGTATTTACTCCATTCGGCAGTCGTCCATTCCTGGTAGGGACAAATTTTTATTTCCTCCAAATCGTCCAGACAGACACTACGGCCCACACAAAACCCTATTCACATGGATATTGGAATTTATTCCCCAGGCGTAAAGCGATTAGTGCGTGAAGCTGACCACTTATGCCCAGGTGCAGAATGCATGGAGCTGTACCTCCGCTTCACCATATGGTTTCATGCGTGGTGTTGTAATTATTCACAGCGACTTTACCTTTGCCTTTACCTGTATCATTTATTAGTTCTTTAGCTAAAGATATGCGTGTAACATTGTGGTCACACAACCTCAGGGGAGGAGACCACATGGCTTATCTCGACGTATGACATTAACCTTTTAAAGCCTACTGGTCATTTGACACAACAACAGGTTTAACAGTCAAAAATTCTCCATTCTGCCCACACCGTATTTATGTGTTCTGTATTTATCTCAGAACGAACAACGACTTTTGCCCTATGTAACATAAACTGATTGCTTTTTATAACCGTGATGAAAAGTGTTTACTGCGCGGTACGAACTTGGTCCTTAAATAAAACAGTTTACGCTTCGTCTTCAAAGGGTTAAAATGAACCTTAAAGTGATACGACGTGAAGATGCGAATCCGATTGGTCTAGATCATGATTTGGACAGTGGCGGCGTATTTTGAACACGGCACTAAAATTCACGGTTCTGTTGACAAGATGAGACACTATCGGCTTCTCAGTAACGACTCTGCTCCATGCAGCCAGTGAGTGGTGGCTTACCTGTTTTGTACACGATGCGTAACGCGCGGCACACGAAATCACAAGTTCCAGACGCCTCAATATTGGCGTCCTTCAGCTGGTAAACCACAGAACCATAGGCGCTGAGGCCGACGTCAGCGCTCAGCTTGGTGCGCTCACACAGATGACGTCTGTCGTCCGCTGATACCTGCAACAGCAGCAAAGTGTTGCGAGGCTGTGAAACTGTTTGCACACCGTGACGAAACCTATTTTGTTACTCAAGGCTAGGCCACAGTCTTCTGGAATAAGATGCCCTGTCAAAGTACACGGTGTCACATTCCAGTACTGTGATATAGGCTATACCATGAAGTGATGCTACCTACTTGACTGACATTACTGCTTGCTCGTCGAGATTCCACATCCGACCACGTGGAGCCGCCACTGTAGCCAAGGTTTACCTGGGCGCCTCTGGCAAACACTGACATCCTGTACGGGGACAGATTCCCAGTAGCACGAGATGGACCTGATTAAAAACAAGACATCCTGTATTTATGTGTTCGACAATGCCCTCGAGTAGCCAAGCTTTGCAAGACAGGAACAACTAACGTCCCATATCCAGCTACGGAAACCCAGCACGGTCTCTGCCTATTATCTTTGCCTTACATTTGCTTTATGTTTGCACTGTAGAGCATAACTCCGTACTGCAGTTCTTTAAGTACACAGTTGAAGCGCCAACATGGCAGGACAAGAGACTTTTCTCTCATAATGCCACCCCAGGATAAAAGAGACGGCGACAAAGCGACAAATATTTGCGTAACATGAAATATCTTAATTCTTACCTTTCTCGGCAAGAGATGTACCCCCAAGCAGCGTTTGTTATTCAAATCTGAATTTGTTATTTCAGAATACCTGCAAATAATTGTGTCGCCATGTCTGATCAATTAAGTCTATTTTTTGTGGCTTTTATATGACCAAAAGTTCAAGTCCCTACGAAAATATGCGAATAGAGAAATGTCACTTTACATAAAAACATCGTATATATGATTGGCGTTCATAGCCTAACGCAGTTCAGGGCTGCCACAACAGACAGTTTCGCTACACAACAGCTATCAACATAACAGCGCTTGGCATCTTCAGTAAGCTAGCTGCCCCTCGGATCAGCGCAACTGCAACACTGCAGCCACAGTCCCAAATCTACTGAAGATGCATCTGTTGGTGTCCGTGCGTAGCTCAAACTGCAGTACTTTGATGCACCGAATATTGAATACAAATAATGGAAGTACTTATCTGAGGAGAAACTATGACTTTCGAAAGAAAGAAAGAAAGAAAGAAAGAAAGAAAGAAAGAAAGAAAGAAAGAAAGAAAGAAAGAAAGAAAGAAAGAAAGAAAGAAAGAAGAAAGAAAGAAAGAAAAGTTGGGCCAAATAATCCGTTAAACTTTACATAAGTACATATGAAAGTACTTCACACCCTGCACTCCAGTCTGTAAGCGGAAAAGTTGAAAGGGAAAATGTACTTTCGAAGCACCCAGCTGCCAGCAACGACCGTTCCAGTCACAAGATGTTAAGATGAAACCCAATAATTCATAATTCAACTCGGGCAGACCGTATTACACGGCTGTCTCTGTGGACTGGAATTCGAACTGAAGTCGGAGAGCCACACGGTGTGTCGTAAATAGTGTCAATACGTGCACACATCTTCTCTTCAATTCCTTGACTTCGATTCCCGCCTTTCTATATACTTTGTTTTAAGTTTTCAATAGACATTACCATTCTTGAAGTTTGCAATTCGTCTAAATCATACATAAAAATCAAATTCCTACACTGAAGTTCCTGCACTGCAAATACCAACCACTTAATGCTGTTACTTGTCTTAAATGTGAGGCGTGAGGTACCAGCAAGGTGAGTGAGCAGGCGGCCAACTGCAGTTCCCTCTTCCCTTCCTCATTCGTTGGTAGATTAAATGTAATCATCTCATTACAGTTCACTATGGTTATATAAAAAAAGAGTTGGCACCACTGACCTGCCAGTGCTGTGTCCATAAAGCCAGCTCCCCGTTCAAAAGCTGCCTCCACTATCCCGGCAGCAGAGCCGATGCTGCCTCGCGGACTTCTTCTGCCGCCTCCACCTTCAGGCACCAGACTTCCCCTCGGACTCCGGTTGAAGGTTTCCGGAATCAAACTGTTTCTCGGACTCCTGGCCGAGTCCGGTACCAAACTGCTTCTTGGACTCCTGTTGCAGTCTGGCACCAAGCTATTTCTTGGACTCCGACTTGAATCTGGAACCAGACTGTTTCTTGGACTTCGATTTGGATCGGGGACTAAGCTGTTTCTTGGACTTCGATTTGGATCGGGGACTAAACTATTTCTAGGGCTTCGAGTTGGATCGGGTACTAAACTATTTCTAGGACTTCGATTTGGATCGGGGACTAAACTGTTTCTAGGGCTTCGATTTGTGTCGGGTACGAAGCTATTTCTAGGGCTTCTATTTGGATCGGGTACCAAACTATTTCTAGGGCTTCTGTTTGGATCGGGTATCAAACTATTTCTAGGGCTTCTGTTTGGATCGGGTATCAAACTATTTCTGGGACTTCGATTTGGATCGGGTACCAAACTATTCCTCGGACTTCTATTGTATTCCGGTGCCAAACTACCCCTGGGACTTGTCCTTGGCGTTTCCGGAACCAAGCTGCTTCTGGGACTCCGGTTTGCGTCCGGCGTGATATCGCCTCCGATGCTGCCGCGCGGGCTCCTGCTTGGAGTGACGTTCCCGTCCTCGGGAACCCCTGTGGGACTCCTGTTGTCCAAGGCCCCCACCGCCACACTCGCTCGTCGTCCTCTCGCGCTCGTGTTAGTGACGTCTCTGGTGGCGCGAGACGGAAGTGTCCCCCTCTGTGGAGAGTTCGCTGAACTGCTTCCAGCACTGCGGGACGCTCTGCGTCTGCGCGATGAGGCAGTCCGATGGAGCATTGTTGCGGTCTAAACACGGTCCCCAGCCACAGTCATACTGTCACCTGAAAAGAATACAAGCATCGAAGTTATTCGGTGCAGACGCGGTACAATTCGGAGTATGCAATAATACGTTTCAATTAGGAACTAATTAAACGAAGTCAACACAGCAGAGTACTTCTTTGCACGCACAACAGTCGCTCAGCTACCCAAAAATTCGCCCGCCCTTTTTTGGGAAACGTATGTTCATTACCGCGTTCGCAACATTTGGCCGTCGGTCTCCGTCGTGACCCAAATTAATGCACCCACACCCAACTGCCATTTCTTTAACAGCCATTTTAATATTGCCCCCCCAGTCTACAGCTACATGTAGAAATTCTACATGCACTTGTCATCTACATCGTCTGTGCTACATGTCTGAGCAACCCCACCTTCCTTGATACGACCATCCCAATAACATCGAACGAAAGTTACAAATTACAAAGCTCCTCCTGTCTTGTAATTTTATCCACCCTTACGTCACTTCCTCTTACTTAGACCTAAACATTCCACCAGCACTTTCCAGTCGACGTTCTTACCTAAATGTGAAAGACCCCACCTCACAACCCACCACAGCAGGTACAGTTTAAAGCATTCCTATTACGCCAGAACGTATTTCACATGCAGAAACTGTTTAGATAATTACGCTCCGACGATAACTGATGTACACGGAATGGTTCTGCTGGGATTCGAACCCCAGACGTACAGCCCACGGTTCACTGGGCTCAGCTGTGTATTATGTCCGAAAATATAGCGGGCCATCAGCCGTGTTGCTTGAAGCTGCTGTGTGCAAACAGAAATGTGTGGTGCAAAACCTCGCGGCTCTTGAGCACTCAAACGGCATCAAATGGAACGCAGATTACGTTATCAGGTTTCGCTACCACGAAGTCGGCAACCAATCGATCTCCATCAATTAACTCTATAAGCAGCGCCTAGTCTGTTTCTCCGAACCTACAATATATTCCATATTCCTGCCACAGTGCCCACACCGGTTTAACCCTTTAAAGACGAAGCGTATCTGTTTTATATAAGGACTCAGTGCGTACCGCGCTGTAAACACTCTCCACTTCGGTTATAAAAACCAGTCTCTTAATGTTTTATAAGGCAAAAGTTGCTGTTTGTTCTGAGATCCGTACAAAACACATAAACGCAATGTGGGCACCACGTAGAATTTTTTAATATTAAACCTGGTGGTATGTAAAGTTACCGCTAGGCTTTAAAAGGTTAATAGCAACAAATACGAAGCCTATCGCCAATCAAGATACATGAAACAACACACTAAGGAATTAGGTCTGCTGGCTTGTAACGGTGTGTAGTTGGATGAGTAGTTGCCGACGTTTCGAAGAAATTTATTGCCTTCGAAACGTCGGGGGCAAATCACCTATTGTACATGAAGTTAGCTGCGATCTGTCGGAGACTGGTTTAAGTACAGAATCAAAGGAATGTCGCCTAACCCAACTTCTGAAACTAATCACGAAGCACCGACATACGTCCCTGCTTCCCCAGCTTTAACAGCCAGGCAAAGACACAGCAACACATGTGAAAGACTGAAGACCACTGACGCGCGTTCCCCTGCTTTATGAGAACATTACTGCCGACAGACAGACAGACATAGCGTGTCATCGATGATCATAACTTCGACATGAGCTTAAATATAGCTTAAACCCATAATGCCAAGTTAGTCAAAATTCGCTGAGTACTACATGTGAGAAGACATCTGGACAGACAGGCCCAGCGCCTTACCCATGCTCCTTGTGCAGATAATCCTTACATACTATAAATGTCCAGGAATTGTCCTTCTATCATTATGTTTCGCTTCGTTTCGTAGACCTTCCCTCTTCTATCTACTCACAGCAGGTGTCGAGGTTGTTTATTTTCACTTGATCACACTCAGACACACACCACAGTCGGTAGGACTCCTCTGGACGAGGGATCGGCCCCGTCGCAGAGACCTCTACCTGACAAAACAAACACTCACAAGAGACAAACATTCATGCCCCCCGTGGGATTCGAATCCGCGATCCCAGCAAGCGCTCGGCCGCAGACCTACGCCTTAGACCGCGCGGCCACTGGGATCGGCCTATCGTTATGTACGTCGGCAATTAGGTACGACCAGGAGCAGAAGATGATAAGAGTAGAAGATATGTTAGTACCCACTTTCGCCGAAAAATTAGCGCCATGTGTAGCTAGTTCACCGTTATTCTGTCACGCATCTGTTCTGTTCTGTTCAGTACAAATACGAATGGCTCCATATAACTTCTCACGCTACTGACATGGTTATTACAGAAGTCCATATCTAACGAGCTGCCTTCAGAATTTCGCAGAATCTTACGGACAATAATAAGTACAGTCTGTTACTGTTGGAAACACCTTAATGGCAAGTGCGTAATACAGAGTGTTCCGCTTAAAACCGACCCACTTGCACCGCGAATTGAAGAAGGGCTTTGTTTCCGTCAGTCTTTGGCAGACTAAATGCACACTCTTAGAGGAGATGGCGCAAACGAGATCCGTGTGAATCAGTTCACTATTCTGAGCGTGTTACCGTGTTCAGGCACACTTTACGCTAAACGGTGACTGCGATAGTCCCAACAGCGCTTCGAACGTTCTTTCTCAGTTCATCTAAACTGTGACGATTTGGTCCGTAAACTTTGCCCTTCAAATATCCCCACAGATAAAAATCACATATTGACAAATACGCAGAACGTGGGGGCCACAGAGCTTTGGTGACAGTTCGTTCCTGTGTGAACGTCTCGTGAACTCAGGCATTGAATCGCGAGACGTACAAAATCCTTCCTTGATTTCGCCGTGCAATTGGGTCGGTTTTGAGTGAAACATCCTGTATAATAAAGCATTCTTACTGACACTTATGGCACACATCTACTCGCACATTAACCCTTTAAAGACGAAACGCATTCTGTCTAATATAGACTCAGTCCGTACCGCGCAGTAAACACTCTCTGTCTCGGTTATAAAAACCAGTCTGCTAATGCTGTATAAGGCAAAAGTTGCTGTTTGTTCTCAGATAAGTACAAAACACATAAACGCAATGTGACCACCATGCACAATTGACTAAATTTAGGCCTGGTGGTACGTAAAGTTACCACTAGGCTTTAAAAGGTTAAAAAGATCCGTGTTACTGTTATGTCGCTGTACCGCAAACAAATTCAGTTACAACAGCTCACAGAGCTGCAAGTTCATGTGGCCTACTGGTCGCAATGTCTCACAAGATACGAAACAAATGACTACTTATCTTTTCAGGCTGCACGAACTTGTTCATACAGTCTACTGCCCCCCTCCCCCCCGCCCCCCCCCCCCACGATTCTCAGTGCTAACTTCCACTTCAAAACAGTTAGGAATTTCTGCAATTCTAATTTGGAACGCATAATTCAATCCTTTCAAGAATATGCTGCCTGAGGCGATCACCTTTCAAAGAGGTTACAGTATTGTAATACTAAAGCTCTTCCGCCAGATGGCTCTCATATTCGTTATTCAGATGAAGCGGAAACAGCGAATTGATTCAGGAATCCCATCACTCGACGCTGTTTTGTCATGACGTCGCTCACAATCTTGGAGCCGTTAAACGCATTAGCGTTTGTTTATACTGCTCGAATTGCTTCCAGAGATGCTCAGCTCATTACCTGGACTGAAGCAAATGGAAAGCAATGCAATGTGTGCCTCTTGTTGGACAGCCAATCCCTTCCGTCAGGGTACGAGCTACACTAATATCACAACACACGTTTAAAGTACTGCAGTTATCTGAAAATCGTCTGTTATACAGACGGCATGGAAAAAAGCAATTACAAATACACTGGAAGACTGTGCCAGTGTTGTCCCAAATGAGGACAGTTGGTCTGGATAGAACTGTACTCCCATCTGCAAGGACGCAGGCCATCTTGTGCAGCAAAAGAACGACCAAGGCCTCTCTTATCACTAATTCGGACACACAAAACGGCAAATCTATGGCGAGGCAAGTAACATAGAAAGTGGGTGCAACTTATGATGTCTGCTGATTTTAAAGGCGTCACTTCCCACAGAACACAATTATGCAGCAACTGATAATTTTCTATGTTACTGATCTACCCCTAGCTATAGAAGACGTCGGCCAATCCTCTACGTATGTGACTGTACGCATTCAAAATAAAATACTCCAACCCAACTGGTAATTTTTACCTTGCCAGATTTCACACTGTCAGCTAAAATGCTTCCCCAGTCATCACCTACACAAAACCAGAGCACAGACTTATTAGTATAATATTTGATGTTTTCACTTCAATAAGCATCCAAAGAACAAAATTGACGGCAAGAAACATACGTCTGACAACAGACTGTCGGTCGAACTGACGAAAGTTTTCTTAATGGCGGGCTGCGCTGTTAAACTTCAGGATTATAACAGCAGTTATTCGACTAGGTTCGTGCTCCAAAAACGAACACAAAATACCTGTTGACACTTATTACACGTTTCTCAAACTTCTACCCTGAAAATGGAGGCATCACTTGCCTCGGAAACGCGTGCGACAATCCACTATACTATTCTTACATAGGGTCACAGCTCCAGACACCACAATCTTGCTGTTAGCTGTCTCACACGTACGGTAAATTCAGCCCACATCGTGGTGAACTTCCTAAACACACGAACGTAAATACGGACACCAGTCACAGCAAATTTCTTACGTCATTAGTCTGTAACGATCTCTCATTAGCAACATCGTTGATGGCCAAACCATACTTCCGGTCCGGCTACAGGAAGTACCTCCGGACTGGAGCTGTCCTAATCAACGTGAAGAAGTCGCTGTTATGTTCGTACCTCGCTTAGTTAATGAGGACGCTGCGATGCGGGCAAACCATGCTAACATCCGCAGCAAACGTCGTTAACTGTTTGTTCTCCGCTCTCTCTTGGTTGCCTCTCGCACCCAGAGAGCAAAACTGCGAGTCAGGAGTTTGAACTGCGTACTGGCGCCGCGATCCTGCAGTTCTCTACGTCGCAGCTGACACTTGTCCAATAGACAGGAGTGTTAGTTAAACACTGTGCAGCTTCTTACCTTCCTTCAGACACAACGTTTCGGAAACTGGATCCGTCCCTTCAACAGGCATAAAGCTTGCTAATCAGGTGGGCCTGTTAGAAACAGCCACCCCGCAGCACGGGCCAGTGAGCTGCACAGTCGTTAAATGTATCATACAAATTAATGAATTAATCAATAAGGACGGAAGAAAACCAAAAGAAATAAATAAAATGACTTCCCACTTCCAAGAGCTTCAAAATTTGACCGCTTGACGCAATCAACAATGAAAGACACTGACGTTGATGCGGAACGAACACCAGCCATTAGCATGTTTCTGCAGTTTCGGCTGCGATATTCGTTACTGACACAGTGTTGCACAGTAATTTGTGCTTGATGGCAGACAGTCGTCTGACGGCCGTTCGTGCAGACGGGAAATCAGAATGAAAGAGACGGAGAGAAGATTAGAATTAAATAAGAAAGGTGGGCTCAAGGGAAATAAAGACAAGAGCAAACGAAGGCAAAATATGCGACAGAAGATTAGGAAGGAAACGGTAAGGAAGGAGTAGGAAGGGAGGAAAGGAAAAGTGGAAAATGGAATCGAACATAAGAGGGACGGAAGGGAGTAATGAGACAGTTGAGAGATAAAAGGAACAAAAGACAAAAAGAAAACAGCCGGAAAAGTACATTGAAATGTACTGAAAAGGGCAAAGAACAGAAGAGGAAACAGCGTTGACAGAGCACATAACAGCAGTAAAGGCAGATCAGAAGAAATGCTAGCATGACAGTACTGCGGACACCAGCTGTGCAGTAGCTACCTGACCACGTGAACACGCCTGTCACTGCCTCCAGTGATCTGCACATGGAGCAGAATCGGACTGCCGTCAGCAGTGTGCACGTGCAATTGCCTGCCGTAGGCCTGTACTGCTCAGGTCGGCTACAGGTCACCCCGCCCACCCGCTTCTTCCGGCACGCAGAGCAACCGAGTATCAGTGCGTCACTTCCGGATATACATATCGCGTCCGTTACCAACAGTCACGCTCTCCGATTCCTACATCTCGCACTTTCTGCCAGGTCAGTTCCTGGAGGGACAAAACGATACGCAATCTTCCGACTTTAAAGGTTTCTTTATATCAGCAACAGCAGGCGCCAAGCAGTAACTTGCCACAGCCACATTCATGAACACAGAAATATTTACCGTAATCACGTTTATAAACAAAGCACTATTTACAGCAGTCACGTTTGTAAACAAAGCTCTATTTACAGCAGTCACGTTTGTAAACAAAGCACTATTTACAGCAGTCACGTTTGTAAACAAAGCACTATTTACAGCAGTCACGTTTGTAAACAAAGCACTGTTTACAGCAGTCACGTTTGTAAACAAAGCACTGTTTACAGAAGTCACGCTTATAAACAAAGCACGGTTTACAGAAGTTACGTTTATAAACAAAGCACTGTTTACAGTAGTCATGTTTATAAACAAATCACTGCTTAC
The DNA here is from genome assembly GCA_013340265.1 of Coptotermes formosanus. NCBI lineage: Eukaryota > Metazoa > Arthropoda > Insecta > Blattodea > Rhinotermitidae > Coptotermes > Coptotermes formosanus. Next base: position 898,502 of record BLKM01000138.1, read on the forward strand.
AGAAATATTTACCGTAAGCACATTTATAAACAAAGCACTGCTTACAGCAGTAACTTTCATAAACAAAGCACTGTTTACAGAAGTCACGTTTATAAACAAAGCACTGTTTACAGTAGTCACGTTTATAAACAAATCACTGCTTACAGAAATATTTACCGTAAGCACGTTTATAAACAAAGCACTGCTTACAGCAGTAACTTTCATAAACAAAGCACTGTTTACAGCAGTAACTTTCATAAACAAAGCACTGTTTACAGCAGTCACGTTTACGAATAAAGCACAGTTACCACCGCCGTAATTATCCGAAGCGCTATTACGTGCTGAGAACTGTGTTGCGGGCGACCACTCTGCTAGCTACACGCACTTCACACCTCACACTTGCACACAGCGCGCCTGTAAACTCGTTCGTTACTCGCTACTGTAGCCACATTTACATTTTAATCGACAGGCTCCAGTATAAAACATGAAGTGGGCCTAACGCTTTATGCAACAGCCCATATTTTACACTTATTTATTCCCCTTAAATCTAAATATTTTCCTAAGATGTTTATTTGTTACATATTTAAAATTTGTGCTCTTACGTCGCAGTCGACATTCCACAAAAATAAAACCGCTAGCAAAATTGTTGTTTGTATCGGCGTGCACCTTGATGTTTAAATCTAAGCGATTGGCGTTACGGATCATTGTATGGAGGCATAGCTCCAGTCTTTCTTAATGTTGACATTGGATGGAGGTGGAGGGTTTGCTTTACCGGTCGCCGCTTTACTCCCGGTGAAAGGGCCCGTCATGCCTACGGGATACACAGCTGAGTTGGTCGGAGACGCTGTCCGTACGCGCAGGTGCTGCCTGGAATCGAAACCTTCTTCTCCGGTGTTTCCGCGCCCAGTTTACTGAGCTGACTGAGCTACCCAGCTGCACCTTGATATTTATAAATCTGGAAAGCATGCGGGATGGATCGAAATACAAGAATAAACATTTGACTTCAGAATACTCTGAATCGGAGTGACAGCAAAATTGGTGCCACGCACGGCAGTTGGACAATGTTCGCTGTTCTACGTATTAATATGTACTCACTCGTGTTGCACCAACACTGAGATGCGGTGATCACAGACAGAACTGTCACTGCGGTTCCAAACAAACTCGATTATCTCCGCTTCTATGCAGCAACCTCAAATATAGAGAAATACCCACGGCCTCACTTCATTGGATCAGAATAATCCCCTCAATTCAATTTCTGTGTCGTCGCTCAGCCCACGGGGCTAACCACCCTCTTCACAATCCACCCCAACCCACCCTCCCGCCCACACACCAGTAATGGACATTAGACGCGACAACATCGAGCGCTGGGCTTTGTAGCGACCGCAGTCACATTCATTCGCTTACCTGCCACTCACGGCTACACGTGTACGTAACACTACACTGCGCACGTCCTACGAGCGTCTGATTGTAATAGCGCCGTCTGGAACGGGTCAGGATTCATCATTCACGTCTCCTCTCACTGTACGATATGCAGTTACGTTTCTTGTGCAACGCTGCGGTAAAGACAGGCTACAGCTTATATCTGTCACGCGCTTTGATAAAAATAACGAAATCAAAAGGAGCCAAAATTTCTTTCTTTCCCCACGGTGCAACAGCCCCCAGTGTGCCAGGGCCTCCTCATTATCGAGGCTTCACGATCGCACTGACACACACTACACTCGGTACGAGTCATCTGGACGAGTGATCAGCCCGACGCAGAGACCTCTACCCGACAACACAAAACACCCACAACAGACAGACATCCATGCCTCCGGCAGGATTCGAACCCGCAATCCCAGGTAACGAGCGGCCGCAGACCCATGCCATAGACCGCGCGGCCACTGGGATCGGCAATACTAGTGTTTAGTCTAACGTCATCCTTCTGGCTAAACCTAACGGCCTCGCTTTGTTACTCCGTGATTCACTGGGCGAAGCATGACTCAGAATATCGCTAGCACTTCGGTATGTTGTTGTACTCTGATTAGCGTCGAACAGAAACTGATGGACAGAAGTGGGGCGTCCACTAAAACGACAGAAAGATAAACGAAGACCCAGCGGGCGCATTAAACCAGAAAGAACTGTAACACTGTGGCAGAACAGAGCGTTTATCGATACAGACTGCGTGACGCTCGGTCTGTACAGCACGTAAGTGGACGAGCGCTTAGAAGAAAATATGGAGGGGGTGGGGGAGATATTTTAATATGTTTAAGTGCATCAAAACAAAGACACCATCAGAATTTGTTTCAGTGCGTGTGGAAGTGCTGAAGAGATACAGTCAGTGTTTTGATACAGCCTGTGCGTACACAAGGAAGACGTCTCCACAATACATTGCACGGCCAGGCACTTCCATAGACAGAATGCGCGATTACTTGAAAGAATTTTAGGATAAAACTACCGATTGGATGATATTTTACGAATGACTTCAAAGAAAGCTGGTGAACTGACAGCTTACAATCCGTGCCTCTCTCCGTAGCCGACCTGACACACTCCACATTCACACAAACAGCTGCGCCCCCCACGTACTCACGTACAACAAACGTATCTGCTGCACTTCTCACGCGAGACACACAGAGGTGGGGGGATTACCAAAGTCGATAAGGAAACGGCTCAGCGTTACAACAAAGCCCACAGAATTCCGTCGCTGTTTTGTAATAACATGGCGGAGCTGCGTGTAACCAGATGTCAGGCAATTTACTTTATTGCCTGCGCGGAGCCTCGAACTAAATCTACGAGGAGTTGTTACTGCGCTCCTGATTCTGGATGGTGGAGGGGGCGGTGGTACACAGCGCCTGGCTTCTCAGATAATGGCGTGCCGGTTCAGCAGAGGTGATAATGGACAAACGATGTCAGTACAAACACGTTTATGGATCATCTAATTAAGTAATTCAGCAAGCAGCTGAAGCGGCAGAGCGACGTACAGATTCAACTAACTTCGTAAGTTGATACGGATATCTGCGCGTCCTACTCCAAATGTTACACCACGTTGCTCTGACGCGCAATATAAGCGATTTCACACGCCGCATGCTTGACAGTGGCGCCCGATAAACTGTTACATGGTTCAAACTGTATACTTTCAAACTGCAAGCTTTTACTATGAAAACGCACGACGCATCGTCTGTCCTGAAATCCTGTACAGTACCCACAGTTCAAGACCTACTGTGTTTCCCACAACCTAGAATTTCATGACCGTGCCCACAAAACCCCGAGAACGGACCCCTCCCTGAGTAAGCCCAGTCGACGCCTCAGCTGCAAGTCTTATTCATGTGAAGCTCTGTTTAACAGCAGACCTGTACCTCGCCTATGCCTAAGTCCAACAAATCATTTTCTCCCGTCAGGTTTTCTAACCAACACATTTCCTCCATTCGTGCTACACGACCCACCTATTTCCTTTACCTTGATTTAAAAATCACCCTACAAATTACGTAATTCATCATTATGTCATTTCCTCCGTCCTTCTCTTACTCACATCCAGCATTCGCATAAGGTGACTGAAAAAAATCACCAACAGTCTTACAAAAGATAAGCAGCGACCCGGCTTAGACTCAAAACCTATACTTCTAAAACAGTAGTTACCGCTCCGCTAACCTACTTTCTAGTTTAATATTATACAGGCCTAACGCATGTGCTTCAGATTCCACACACACACACACACACACACACACACACACACAGTCACCACAGAGCGCCATCTAATAGCGCACTCTACTGCCGCTGAACCACTCACTGGCAGCCGTGCCTGTACAGAAGCACTCCCAAGTACATTCTGTGACAGCAGTTATCGCCTTATCGGAATTAAATCGCCCGAGTTATCGAGCCCTGCAAACAGCCTTAGCACTGTTCAGACCCACTGCCCTCCACACTGCACTAATTAGCTGCTGGCTTCAGTGCAGTTCGTCACACAACTAACTGCAGCAACAAAGGAGCTTTACGTCCAGTTTGTCACGGGACGTGTGGCTGTCCGGCTGTGAGCAGCTGTCTATCGAACTGCACTTATTAAAACGTACACGTACGTACCAAATGTGTAGGTTCCATTTCAGTTATACGTGTTTCGTATGCAATCGTCGTTATGACTTTCCGTTAGCTGTAGCAAACAAAAATTACTTTTCATTTCGTTGTTAGTATGAAAAGCCGGATAGCTCAGTCAGTATAGTGACTAGTATACTGGCTGGATCATTATGAACTGGAGTTCAACATCCAACAGCTTCCACCTGACTCGTTCCCCGGCGATAAAGCGCCCTGGACGTGAGTCTGACCATCCATCTCCAACTAGCACCGAGGTTACGAATGCGTGGAGCTGTACCTCCACTCCCCATACGCCATCATAGGGTGGTGCTTAATAAAACAAACTATTTTACTTCATCTTTTACTGTACCAGTAACCAAGTGTGAACGGCACATGTTGGTGGAACACAATCAAGGCCCCTAAACCAGAAACAGACGTCACGTGTCCTGCAGTACGACAGGCAGGTGCCCGCATACCTTGTCCCTGCAACGGACGATCCAGAATTCACTTCTTACACATCCCACACAACTCCGTCGAGCCTTAAAACACTTTTCCAATACCTTCGGATCAACGCAACATCCAATAAGCTAAGTAGATGAATGATGGGTGGTTTTCTTTGTAACTCTTTTTCCTTCACTACCATCAATTACATTAGGGTCAAAAACTTCACGTAGCTAAGATTAACCTTCAACCTTATTAACTCTCGTGAATTTAGGCCGACTCCTCTGAGGGTTTAACATTTTTAGCTTGAAGAAGGCCGAGAAGAGGGCTGCAGACGGACGGGAACTAAAATGTCAGACAACATGACGAAGCCTTCGTAGCTTCTAGCCTTTAAAATCTAGTGCACACTACACGTACACGTACCGCCCGCCTCACGTTTCCAGAGACCTGCATTTTGCCCTGACAGTGCACTTAAGTTTCACGTACATTTCTCGCAATAAAGAGATATTTCGCTAAACAGCATTAATCGAATGCTTCTGTAGTGGAGACAGATTGTGTTGTCTGTGAAGCAGCAACTAAATTCATATATGCGACTTAGGCAGCAAAAAGACGTTTAGCCCCTGTTCATATTTATTTACTTAATATCGGTATTTATTTAAATGAAATTATGACAAATCTACATCGAAAAATATCCAAGTCTGACGGAATACTGCGATGTAAGAGCCTAGTGCCTTCATCTGCACCCCTCGTGGACTACATAACCCTGAAGATGAAGGCACTGCGCATCTCCTAAACGTCGACACAGAGTAACAACGCGGATGACTTGAATTTTCATCAACACCTCTCTGAAGACCTCAGATATTACAGCAAGTAACATTCGAGTATACACTAAATACAGACAGAAGAAGTTACGATAAAGCGGTCCGTGTCCACGCCATGAAGGGAGGCGCAGAGGCATAGCTCCACTCAGTCTCAAATTTGGCGCTAGATGGAAGTGAATGTTCGTCACGTTCCGGCCGTCTTACCGCCGGGAAAGAACCCCGGGACCAATTGAACAGAAGGCTGGATGGGCCGCGCTTCCGTGTTTGTAGATAAGAATATCTCGGAGCACCGGCATTCGAACAGCTGTCCGCCCATCCCGCCACGTCATCGGCATACTGACTGCGGACCCCCAACGTTAAGTGCACAAAATGCGTTAAGTATTACACCCAAATGTTAAGCACCAGTGCTATACACTGCCCGTGCTGAAATAACATACACGCAGATGTTGTAACTGTCAGAATCAATCGAGCTGTCGCCAAGGCAATGGTTGGCATGTCATTAAAAATTCATACAGGAAGGTAAAACAAATATGGCTAGGAAAGGGCGTTTAATTATGAATTGTCAATGCGCCGAGCCTGAAAGTTAATTGTCATAAACAGCGTTCATTTTAACATGCAAATACGTGACAGCCTGCGTCCGTCGCTTGGCAACACTCGCGCATGCCTGCTGCCGTGCTGACTGGCACAATGCTGCTTACATTAACACCACTACAAATGCTGAAGGTTACTGGGATAAAACAAAGATACAACCTTCATGTTGCGCTATTCTACGTGTTCCCGTCTCCACCACTGCTACCAACTGTAGACAGTAAATTACCAAGTCTTGTCGGGCTGGGCATGTCAATCGTTAAACGACCATCTTTAGGCGGCCCCGTGTTACAGAAATGTAAACTGAACTGTAGTAACATAAGTCGGTATCAAGGGATTGGGTTCTCACTGCTTCATCAACTGCTTGTTATGAATCTCGTTAATGTTCACTGCATAGGACACAACAGTGAGAACAGAGCACACGTCTTCTGCAGCAGTCCCACACACACACACGTGCAAACAAACGTACGTACAGCTGTATGCTGCAGGCTGGTTTTGTCCCCCCTCTCTGCAGATCGACGTAATCAGGAAAAGGGTTACGTTTTGCGGTTTACCAAATGAAATTCGATTTTGTTGAAGAGAAAAAACAGTAAAATAATTTCCCTCAGTGCCCTTCCTCTTCCTCCTCATTCTTCTTCTCTTCTACTTCAACTCCCGCTTCTATCTCTCCTGTTTCTTTTCCTTCCGTCCTCTTCTTCCTCCTCCTCCTCCTCCTCCTCCTCCACTTTGCGATGTTTTGTTGCGACGAAAGTGAACGCAATTCCCAACCAATATAATCACGTTCGTGCAGGTTTCAACGTCCGTTTGTGTGTCATGTGGCAAAAATACATAATATGTGCTTGGAGCCTGAAACGGTCACACCACCAAACGAAATAACGATTTATTATGATATCCAACTTCACAAACATGTTTTAGTTCCCCAGTGCTTGTACTGAGAGTCTGTGCTTGTGCTGACAGTCTGTGCTTGTACTAACATTTCCAGTGCTTGTACTGACAGTCTCAGTGCTTGCACTGACAGTCTGTGCTTGTACTAACAGTCCCAGTGCTTGTACTGACAGTCTGTGCTTGTACTGACAGTCTCAGTGCTTGTACTGACAGTCTGTGCTTGTACTGACAGTCCTAGTGCTTGTACTGACAGTCTTGGTGCTTGTACTGAGTCTCAGTGCTTGCACTGACAATCTGTGTTTGTACTGACAGTCTCAGTGCTTGTACTGACAGTATCTCAGTATACAGTACAGTGTAAACTTTTCTATTTCCCAAGTCGATCTACTTAAGGGAATTTCTTTTCTGTCACATCATATAGTAGAGAAAATGAAGCACAGCTAATCATACAGAACTGATGCAACACATCCCACTGTGCTGGATAAATTATTAGCATAACAGAGAATTGCAGTATAACACAATTACTTTATTATAAAACCAATAGATTTTGTGTTTATAGAATCGCTGCACCATACACATCTGGCCTACTTTTACGCATTTCATAAGCCTGATTATGACAAGATCGAGTCGAAATACGCGTCAATTTAAAAAAAAAACATCTTCGTTAATAAAATTATTATGCCAGACTGTACTGCTCTGTTATGCCAGTAGGCTGAAAAACAGTACCAGCAAGGTGCCTGCAGCACATCTCTTGGCAACAGACGTGTTTATGCTGATGTAACCACACACAAGACCCGCAATCCACTTACGTCGTCCTTACAGCATGACAAATCATAAACGAAGTTAAAAATTAAATTTTAAGAAAAGAAAAAAAAACACACGGCAAGGAGGCCCAATAAAAGAAGAGGCACAATAGGTAATCTGGCATAAGAAATTAAGACTTGCGGTTACAGAAATTAAAGGTTCAGTATCGCCAAGCAATCCTGCAGGAGGCTCTGCCACCTACGCCTTCCGACAGGGGCGCTCTGTCTCCTCCCAGCAACCAATGTCGGCAGTCGTATCTGCTGACGGCGTCTATTGGAACAATCGGCCGCACCAGCTGTCATCAATATGCTTCCGTGGCGTAGCGTTCTGCGTCACTTGGCTACGTGCCAGTTCACTAGATATAGGCAAAGCAGCTGAAAAGCACTACCCATCACTTGACGAGTCTGTCTAGAGGATTTTAAAGGTGCTGCGAGAACGAAGTGAGACTGAGCTGCCAGCACTGGGACTGAAACTTGGAGCTAACACAGACGGAGCCCCACAAGTTGTCTCCGCATTCCCCATCATGCTTCCCTTTACCTTTACCTTTACCTTTACCTTTACCTTTACCTTTACCTTTACCTTTACCTTCACTCACTCGCTTGTTCAGCCATCTGTGCTCTTTTCTTCGTTTGGTTCTCCTATCTACATTTATATTGCATAAAAATTTACCTACATTTCTCAGTACCTTCACGTGAAACATCCCATCACAACTGCATTTGATGACATCTTGCCCTATAACTGATTGCAACATGTTTCGGCTTCTCTTAAAAAGCCATCATCAGGCAATACACTACTTACAGAAATACCATCGCATACAAAACGTTAAAACATTAAACTCTCTAAGTATTTTAACATTTTAATACTTATACGCTAATCGTTCGAGTATTAGTTTGCCTAAGATGGCTTTTCAAAAAAGCCGAAACCTGTCGAAATAAATTACATAATAAATTACAAAACATATTTCGGACCACGTCATCATTGTTGTTTAACTACATTCTGTAACAGGTCACCTGACTTAAAACGAATCTTAATGAAATACTTTACACTTAAAATATTTTATGACTTCCCGGCGGTGGCTACAAAGTGTCTGAAACACGTAAAGGGGTCAATAAATTCAGAGTGGCCTAGAATTTGCCTGTACTGTGTTGGATTCTTGTTAAAGAATTATTTATATATACATATACATTATATACATATGAATATATGCAGAGAAAGCTGCATAAATTTAAGATTAAAACCTCAAAGGTCTCTGCAATATCTTACACCGCGCAGGAGAATAAGCAGGCCTGCCTGCATAGAGGTGCTACACGTCAACCGATTAAAACATTACAGGGTTCATAAATACAGCTTTACATGTAACTTCTGAGGTACTGCCTGCAAGTGCAAATTTATATAGCCCTGCATTATGCAACAGATAGACAATGCCGCATTTTCAGTAACTTAATTTCCCCACGTTTATTCGCTCAGTGTAATGCAAATTTCTTGCTTCATAAAGTTGCGATATTACATTCAATCAAATTTGCAAGACAACAAGGTGAGGGAACTATCAATTCTTCGAAACAAAACGGCCAGAGAAAATGGAATATAAAGTTGAACCATCGATCCCCCGGTTGGCCCCCTGTCCAGTACAGTCGGAACTGGCACTGAAATGTCAGTTTCACGCAAAATCCGCAATAATTCACATGCCATAGACGAAACAGACATCCATAACAACATCTGCAAGGCCCTTTAACTAGCACAGTGTCCCGCGTCGCAGCAACATAAGGGACGCATCGCCATTCAGTTGTGCTGCAAGTGAAACAGACGGTAAGTGCCATCAGGGCAGCTCGATACGCTGCATAATCAGCAAATACGTCACAGCGTTATAACGGGATAACTGCGCTACTCTTTGTTATCTCTCTTCTCTGCACGAATGGAAGTACACAAAGGACAACAGGCGCCATCAGTTCGGCGAGAGAAAAAGTAGATAAAAGGGTACCGATGCTATCGGTCTCCTAAAGAAGAAAATTTTTGTTCTGTCAGGAAAACTGCGCCAGCTATTCTATATTAGGATAGGTCATGGTAAGTGCCTACAGTACACGTATAAACAACACAGGCAGTTGATACTGGAGCACGCCACGACATTTACTTGATGTACTGTAGGCACGCCACTTGCAGGAACCAGAAAGCCACGATTAGTAACAGTGTTGGTCACGGAACGCTTGATGGCGTTACACCGTTTCTGGGTTAGACTGTACCAGACAACAGTCACTACTAAACTTACTATCAGAGTGAGCCTAGCAGAGTCCTGGCAATTGTAGCAGAGCAAGGAAAGCATCTTAAAGTATTAATTAACAAAACTCAAAATACTTAGGTGCATATGTGTTTATCAATTGTACATATGTGTTAATTGTACACATGTGTTTATTAATTGTACACATGTGTTTGTTAATTGTACATATTTGTCTATTAATTGTGCGTAAGTGTTTGTTAATTGTACATCTGTGTTTATTGATTGTACGTATGTGTTTATTAATTTGCATATGTTTGTTATTTGCATATGCGTTTATCAATTAATCCTCCGCTAGAATAATCCGAAGGCCCACTAACACCGTTAATACCAAAGCGCACCACTGCACACGATCCTGAGCCAGTTCCATCCGCCTCCCTTCCTCACAATCTGTTTCCCTAAGAGCCATCAGAGCGTCATCCACCACTTCCACCAGTTTATGTCCTATGAAGGACTCCTATTCGCGTAATTCCAGCTTCGGGTTTTGCTGCCAGAGTTAAGTATAATAATAAAAAACAAGAAGTGGTGGAGCCAGATATGGCTTCTCACACATACACGCGTTACGTGTCGTCATTCGCCTACATTGCCACGTTGTGCTTAGGCTTATCGACTATTATGGACTGTTGTTACAATAGTATAGCAGCTCGTGTCATGTTACTGAAGTAGGCAATGACAGCAGTGAAGAATGGCACTGCCCGCAGGTACACAAACTTGTAAGCACGAAGCGTAGCAAAAAAATGCGCAGAAAAATACCGTTAATGCAGACTTTGTGGCCAGTGTAAGCACCTTTCATCGGCCACGTTCACATAAACTGTTAAGGCTGTACTTTTCACATGACTATGCACACAAAATGGACTTAGGACATTGTTGCCCGAAACCTTTTATAATTATTTAATTACAGTGCGGCCACGCTGTGCCAGTTGCAGACAGTAAACCTTTGGGATTCATACCATTTGTACGTGTGACAGTTGACAGCGTTCAATTCATTCCGTTCGAATCTGACAACAGTTCGACTGCCCAGTTGTTCTGGAACGCAGGTTATAGGGCAGGAGACACCGTCACTCCCCATTGTGAGGTCCACTTTTAAAACATGCAAAACCCTCGAGGTCGAGTTAAAATAGCTCCCCCTCGTTTGTTCATTCCCTTCTTTCATATTCTCTTCTCTTCTTTTTTTATTTGAATCTTGCCGGACACCGTAAAATGGCAGAGCAACGTCCTAACGTGAGAATTCTACACCGCGGCTGCGATCTCCCGCATGACGGAGGACTTCGCAACACACAGGCTTCGTGAAACCGTATTAGTGTCTTCACATGAAGAAGGATGAGATGGCCTGGGCATGTAGCATACAGCGGGGACGTAACACAGGCACACAAGACTTTGGTTGACATACCTAAAGGGAGAGACCTCACGGAAGACGCACGCACATAAAGAAGGATAATATTAAAATGGTCCTTACAAAGCAGTGTAAAGTTTTAAAATTCATGCTCAGGACACCAAAGTTTTGTGAACACGGCAACGAAACACGGAGTTCCACAAACGGCTACAACTTGACCAGCTGAGTGACTGCTAGCTTCTCAAGAAGGACCTCCCACAGGTAGCATGTTAGTCATGGGCGAATACGTATTCAAACTAGAAAAAGGGAAGCCTTGGGCCGCAGGGTAAGTACCTGTCCAGGAAGAAGGAGAAGCGTTGTGTTCCGCCCTCATACACAGGTGAACACTTCCTTTCTTTCGCATAGCAAGTTTACAGGTTCAGCTGACACATCGTGGTCATGACGGGGGCATCCCAGGGTAAGTCTGTCAGCGACAAAGCGAACACACAAGATGGAGTCCACAAAGTAGAATTACAGTAGGTCACGACACTTGTATGAAGTCAGGGCAGGCCATGCCGTGGCGGGGGTGGGCTGACTTTCCAGGAATCCAGCAGAACATCAATATCAGGGTCCCAGTGGGAATTTAAAGCCGATATCTACGGCGGATCGGGATGGTAGTGCTAATGAAATCCCCCCAATAGTCAGACCACTGACATACAGAAACGCTGCTGGACAAATCCCAGCCTTAGGGCTGAAGCTCCCAAAGTCTTCCCTTTTTATTTCTCGCCTTTCTTTTAAGATGTTTTGTCCATCGCAATCATTATAAATCGTCTAACACTGCCACTTATTCATTCACTGTTTTATTTTATTCGTACGTCATTTATCATAAAAATGCACTCACACAATCCTTTATGCCGTCTGATGCAGAAACACTTGTCCAGCTACCTGCTAGCATGGCTACAGGGTATTCTGATATACTTTATTCGTTCCGGTCGAGCGGTCAGAGTTGCCACGTCGTGTTTAGGAGGTCTCTTATTCAAACACCGGCTCAACTCCCCCCCCTCCCCCCCCGAGGAGAAGTCGAATCATTTCATGACCGCTTCCTTCCAGACATTTCCAATTCACTCTAATCATTGTAACATTCGATATTACTAAACTTAAATGCATACTAAATATGCCACAAACAAATATTCGCTTATCAGTTCGTATTACCGCAAGAAGATGGCGTCTTATTTCGAATAGAATCACACGTTTTATAAGCCACATCGCCTGACAAACAAAGACACGATCCTTTTATGGTGATTTTCTTGGCCCGCTGGGTCATCATCAGTTTTTAATAAACATAGCATAATTTGAGTTGTTAATAATTCAATTCACGTTAATTCAGCTCAATCCTTCTTTATCAAGGCGCTGCGTCAACAGCCAAGCGGCCAACAACAACAACAACAACAACAACAACAGTAACAATAATTTGTCTGCTTACCCGACAAAGCTGGGGTCATGGCCCCGTCTTCTTCAACCTAAGAAAAAAAAAACAGAATTACTTGCTAAGCAACTGACATTTAGCTTTCGGCACGAGAAGTGGCAGGTAATAAACTGCAACAAGCAGGTGGAAGAGATTGAAAGAGAATTTCTTGGAAAAGTGCCGTAGAAACTGCTAATAAAACTGTAAATGTCATGAGACTGTGAATTTTGGACTCCTTCAAAATTTTAGAATACAAAACGCTACGTACTTCAGCTGAGATAGAATTACGACTCCAAATTCGCCACGACGCCCAAAGTATTACACAGCCATGCCACGTCACACGTGCTACCATCGCCATTTAAGACACACACCGTTCACAGCCGTGTGTTATCGCTATGTGTCTCGCACAGTTACAGTCCGTCCTAAGCAGCCGTCCACATCACTCACCAGGAAGTTTAAACCACACAGCACAACCAAGCTTCGTGCGCCGTATAAAAACTATTCCATTTTTTAAACATGACAAGACAGCCCCTACTGGGCCAGGACCTCCTCATTATCTAGGCTTTAAAATCACACTCAGACACACCACACTCGGCACGACTCTTCTGTAGGAGTGATCAGCCCGACGCAGAGACCTCTACCTGAAAACACACACGCACACACACACACACACACAAGAGAGAGACATCCATGCCCCCGCCGGGATTCGAACCAACAATCCCGGCAAGCAAACGGCTGGAGACCCACGCCTTCGACCGCGCGGCCACTGGGGTCACCAACCTATTCCATTACATATTCTAATTATTCTTTCTTTACAACACTACAAATTTGTTAATCTTAGGGAGGCTGGTTGTAAGAATTGGAGGTGGATGGAACTGGCTCAGGATCGTGTCCAGTGGTGGACTTTGGTATTAGCTGTGCTGAACCTTTGTGTTCTGCTGCCAGAGAGTTAGGTATTTAGTAAGGCGGATCTTATGGAACGAATGTTTGAAAATGGGAGGTGGATGGAACTGGCCAAACATCTTGGTATTCACCTTCTGGAATCTCCGGAGTGTGTCAGTTCTTTCAACAAGCACTGACGAATTCATTGTAGACCAATGACAGGCGTCAATTCTGACAATCGATACAGATAATTCCCACGTGATAAGTTTCCCATCGACTTAACTTCATGAACTTTTCCTCTCATGGCCTTGAGCAAGAAATGACTTCTTCAAGTGACTTCACTCTAGTTTAGTGGCCACTACCGACAGCTAAAGCACTATTTCAGGGAAAAGGCCTGCAATCAAGGGACCACTAGTGTTGCGTTCGCCATTCAGAGTACGCCACGACAAAGTCCTTCAAACTTCGTGACGCTCTGCCAATATCACATGAGAGGAAGCTCTCCTCTGCACCGAACGGAAAGGTAAATACACCTCTTAACACTCCCCTCGCTATATTCAGCACTTGCAATTGTCTGTCTGACCGTGTCTCTCAAGTGCGTGACAGTTCACTTGAGTCCGCATCTGCTTTGGTAATGTCAAGTCCGAGCCTTAGTGAGAATGATACGGGAAGTTTCTTCCGCTACTGAAAATAATCAAATGGAGCAAAACAAGACGAGCAAATAAAATAACAGCCCGGAATGCAATGAAGGAAGAGCACAACGGATGAACAAGGAGCTGAATGACAGGAAATAGGCTCGCAATTCGAGGCAGAAATAGCGTACAGACAGGCCCTACCCTCGCCCTTTCGCCTATCCAATTAACGACGAAGGCTCTTTTTTCCTGCGGCTAAGGAGACTGGGCGAGAAGCTAGCCGCTGTCTTTCATCTAGACCTGAGGTTAAAAACGAGTGTCATGATACCCCTACTGCCACATACACCTTCAACGTGAGGTGCGTATAACTAAGCACGGGCAGAAGTTCACCCTCTGTATTTCACTCAAGACGCCGAATCCAGTGGCCGCGCCTTCTAAGGCGTTGGCCTGCAGCCGCTCGCTTGCTGGGACTGCGAGTTCGAATCCCGCCGTAGGCATGGATTTCTGTCTCTTGTGAGTGCTATGCGTTGCCAGGTAGAGATTTCTGCGTCGGACTGATCACTCGTCCAGAGGAGCCCTACCAAGTGTGGTGTGTCTGAGTGCGATCGTGAAGCCTCGATAATGAGGAGGCCCTGGCCCACTGGGGGCTGTTGCGCCATGGAAAAAAATTTCACTCAAGGAAACTGAGAAATAACGGCTGATGTCGGAGTTCAGTTTGTGCAAAAGGTAAGACCTGCAGCTTGACTACCGCTTTTGGACCAATTCACTCCGTTGTACAGGTACGACCAATAAGGAGTGGAGTTTAGTCTCCACAACTCCTTACCTCTTCACAACGCACTGCCAAGAGATGACAACAAGGATACTGTTTAAAACAATTACTGTACTCCTGTTCGTTTCGTGTCATCGCAGTAAAATTATGTGGAGTGGAAGGAGAGGCAGGAATATAGCGGCTACAAGGAACTCCCTGTATTGTGGCACATTCTGGATTAGTCGATGTCAAGTGGTGTGACAGACCCGCCACCTTGATCACGCGACGCAGTGTGTGAGACCCGCCATCAGTTCAACAGGACTTCATCGCTTCGACAGGGGCGGGGTCCTTCTTCAGAAGCCAATAATCTCCCGCAGTTCACGGAACAGGAGAGGCCGTTACTGCTTTCACAACAGCCCGTCATGGCGTTAATCCAGGCCACTTCCGCAACGTCCGTTGTAATTAACTGCTTCTTTTTTACCTTCTTCCTTAATTCCGCCTTGTCATTATTTCCGTCCCGGAGAAAGTGACCTTGTTCTGGACGTGTTCTACTTCTTGTTTTTATTCTGATCGCTCTTCTGTCTGTTCCCTGGCTATGATCTCTCCTGTTTTCTGCTGCCAGTCACTCCTGCGTCTTGCCGCCGCGCGCCAGTTTTTAAAGATACTGTCAGTAGCTCTTTCAACATGGCGTCGAAAAACAGGATAAGAAAATGACGAATTAAGAACGAGACAGAAGATAGTGACCACAGCCCAACTGGTACACCACGCCACTACAGCACCCTGTCAGGACAGTCGATCTGCGGGTCGGGAATAGAACTGAAGACCTCCCAAATACAAAGCAGAATCGCCACCTTCGGTCTAACTGAAGACGGCAGTTCGGATGTAGCGTGCTTTACAACTGCGTGACATCATGTGCTATATCGACCAATCACAGCGACTCTTACATGCGTATTTGCTTTCTAATTCAACGGCAATTTTCACTTTACGTTATTGCGTCATTTGTTCAGCACAGATAGACAGGAACGTGCACGGTTAAAAGCTCTAAAAGGACAAATAATATTAAAGGCCGCTGCAGAAACAGAAGTTGGCGGCACAGCACTGTGAACTCAGATACTGTGACCCTTCTAATTTTTTGAATGCAGTTACCTTTTAATTCACCTTTTTAAATCAAGTTTGCAATCCTCAAGATAAACACTCTGTTTTAACCAGTGACGTGTAACTAATCAATCTAGGCCCCTCAGGGGCTCAAAGAACAAGATTAAAAGCGAACTACGCAATAATTAGCTCGCCCCCCCCCCCATCTGGACTAATAAGGGGAACTACCGTATAGCACGAATGGCAGGCCTGGCGCTTTTATTTGTGTCTTAATGGCGCTTTAATTTCCTGTTCCGGATGTAATGAATTGTTACATCTGAGCTGAAGTACAGTGTGATGCACAAAGCATAACCAGCAGGCGTCTCATCAGCTGTTTGTACTGAACGAGGGTTACAGGCTGTTTAATTGAGCTGTACGAACCAGTTTATGGTACACGCTAAAGCTGAAGGGAGAGTGGCACCTGAAGCATTTATGACGCCATAGAACCAGAGACAGTAGGACATAAAAAGACAGAAAGGAAGGCAAACAAATAGAAATAAAATAACGAAATGGAAATGAAGGAAAATTTACAGACGGAAAGAACTGAATCAATAAGAAGCATTCGAACTCTTGGTCAAGTTCTTAGCAGGGGCAGGCTGTTTCGGGCGTCCTTGAGGTAGAATGCTGCCTATCCTCAGTGGCAGTGTTTTCTTCAGCCTCTCCACACGAAAGCCGGAATATTGTCTCAAATCAAGCCACGACCATTTACTTCCACATCAATTCCAATTCATCACTCAAGATAGCCTGAGAGAATGACCACGACATGAAGCAAGCCGTAAAGAAGCACGGACAAACAGAAAGATACAAAGCAATTCAAGAACAAAGGAATAAATTAATTACGGAATGGAGGAACAAATACATAAACACATCTAACGACGTGTAAGCAGTGCAACGTGGTAGGCCTACGTAACGTTCTGACGGTGGTGCGCGTAAATAAGTTTCTTCCACGACAGTATACCGTGCAGTCGTGTAGAGGCGCTGCACAGGCTGCACAGTGTCACAGCCCACCAGACCAAAGCCTTCATGTTCACTACAATTGGCCACTTCCCTCCAGTAAGGGTAAAGGTAAAGTTGTCGCTGTCCACACCGTAAAAGCGAATAGGGGGAGCAGGAGTCTCAACTCCTTTCATTCTTAACCTCGACTCTAGATG
Organism: Coptotermes formosanus; assembly: GCA_013340265.1. Taxonomy (NCBI): domain Eukaryota; kingdom Metazoa; phylum Arthropoda; class Insecta; order Blattodea; family Rhinotermitidae; genus Coptotermes; species Coptotermes formosanus. The sequence continues at coordinate 915,648 of BLKM01000138.1, forward strand.
AAGGTGAGTGGTCAACTTTACTTCCGGGACAGAACCCCTTCACGCACTGAATAGCAGGCTGGGTGGGCGCCAGATCTAGTACGGACGTTTCGGAAAACAGTAAAATCTCTTTTCCATGCCGGGATTCGAACCCCGGACAGTCCAGCCCGTAGTTTAGTCGCCACTTTCCCAGGCATCACCTCAACTCTTGCACGAAGTGTGATCTCTAGTGACGTCTCCTAATCACACTCGGCATCTCACCGTCCGTCGTATAAACGGACCCCCTGCGCTGACAGTTGGCGTCGTAACAAGCAGGCCTGCACACACGTACACGCACACGCATCATATTTTCGCTACGTTGTTAGCAAGCAAACATCCCATGAATACTTTTCTTGTCTAGCAAATATTTGTCTGCAGCAGTGCGGATTATAACACCGACACTCAAACACTACCCCCCCCCCGCCCCCTCGACGACATGTGGCTTAAGAATGCAATTTGTATACACTCTTCTTTCTGCAAGGAGGCACGTAGCTTCAGAAACACGGGGACGCTGTTTTGCACACCTAACTGCCTAATCGCAAATTGTTTTTTAACTCTGACACTTTCAACACCGAACCGCTATTAACAATTTGAAGCATGGGGTTAATTAGACAGTACTGCTAATTATGGGCTCTGACAGGAGAAGAATAACCTCTGCTGACAACCCATTTAAAACATTTCTTCACAAGGCCCATTAGAGGGCACCTTACTGTAAGGAACATCACAGACGTCACGACTCTTTTATGGAAAAGGGCCCCGCAGCAGAAGCTACAGACGCACCGCAGCCTTAAGGCTTCCTGTGCAGCCCTGTGATGAAGAGGATTAGTTCTTCGCCTTTTTCCTTTCAATGGAGCACCGGTGGAATGAAATTGACAGGGAAAACCCGACGTACTCGGGCAAAAACCTGTCCCAGTGCCACTTTGTCCACCACAAAGCCCACATGGATAGAGCCGGGATCGAACTCAGGCCTTCGCGGTGAGACGCCGGCGACTAAACGCCTGAGCCACGGCACGGCCAACATCACGATTTGCAAAAGCGCTCATGTGATGATTAGACAGGAAAGCCTTCATCGTCACGTGACACAGGCTACAGGTAGTGCTTGAATACTTCAAACAAGCAAGCAACGACTGAATAGACTACTGCCGTTCAACAGCAAGCAGACTTAACTTATAGTGACAAAATAAAAAGTTGGATCATTTCAGTCTTATTACGTCTGAGTACAACAAGCACTTTATATGCTACATAAATAACCAGCGCAGTAATTACATATACTTTAAATTACCTGCTATACCGGGATTCAGGTAATAACATCCTACACTGAAGTGCGCTTCAACACGAAAAGTTTTGATAAATTTGGAAACACAAAAGAAATGATACGACATTCCTAGCTAACATAACCTTGCAATTACCGAATATTCCAGTACTGGTACTTTTATAAACGAACGGTCTGAAGACAGTCTGAATAACGGTACATCGTGTCATTACCGAAAATGGTTAGCTATACATCCTATCTGTACCCAAATTGGTTAAATGTACATCGTACATGTACATTGGTTAGCTATAAAAGTACCACTCCGTAAATTGGTTAGCTATACATCGTATCACTGCATAAAATGGTTAATTACATATCGTATCGTTAGAGAAACGGGCTAGCTATACAACTTATCCTGACAGAAACTGGCTAGCTATACAACGTATCCTGACAGAAACTGGCTAGCTATACAACGTATCCTGACAGAAACTGGCTAGCTATACAACGTATCCGGACAGAAACTCGCTAGCTACACACCGTATCCTGACAGAAACTGGCTAGCTACACAACGTATCCTGACAGAAACTGGCTAGCTATACAACGTATCATGACAGAAACTGGCTAGCTATACAACGTACCTGACAGAAACTGGCTAGCTATACAACATATCCTGACATAAACCGGCTAGCTATACAACGTACCTGACAGAAACTGGCTGGGTACACAACGTATCCTGACAGAAACTGGCTAGCTATACAACGTATCCTGGCAGAAACTGGCTAGCTATACAACGTATCCTGACAGAAACTGGCTAGCTATACAACGTATCCTGACAGAAACTGGCTAGCTATAAAACGTATCCTTAACGAAATTCCCTTATTCCACAACAAAACACACATGGAACACAAAAGGAGAAGAACAAGGATATAAAGCCAATCTATGCAGTATGGAGGCATCAATAGCGACAGACCGTGCGATAATCTTAAGTCTCTCGAAGTCTGTAGGCAGTGCAAGTGACTGCGGTTGCCGGGGTAACCCACAGCCGCGCGAGACGCGCTCAAAATTCTATCTGTCGTAAGAGCTAGGCGTGGTTGCATCGAAATCCCGCCTCTGCTACCAATTCCCCTTGTTTCTGAAACTGTTTACAGTGATCTCTCTCCGCCACCGACACAGCTGTTCACAGTGACCCCTCACCCTGAACTGTACACAAGCATTTCCCTTATTCTGCACGAAGGAAGCCGTGTGCTAACTTTCGTGTCTTCTGGAAGTTCCTCACCACCAAAATGCGTTCATTACAATGGCAATGACCTTAGGTGCCGTACGTCAGAACCCTGGTTGTACGGTACCTTCACCGTACGACGGTAACCAGCAACGGGAATTTACAAGCGCCACACCACTGGTATTTTGCCTAATTAGCAGCAAGGGATTAAGGCGCATACACGCGAGCAACGTTTGTTACACTATATACCCAGAAGACACGATAAGAAGGTAAGTAGTTTGCATCACGCTCTTCCCTTTTCACCTCAGGGGAAGACGTCTATATCTATTGGATTTGAGAAGGATTGGGCTAATATGACGTCACAGTTGAGTGACCAGTAGAGTGACCAGAGACGGGATGTGTATCAAGCTGTCGAAGGGCGCACAAGTGTGTCTGTACACATTTAACAACGTTTTCTGGTTTGTGAAAGTTAAGCAACGTGCAACTGGAAGGAAACTGACAATGAAAAGTATAAAGCACGCAGAAGGGCGCGGTGGTGTACTTAATGCTTACATATTTAACAAGCATACATAACACAGAATTACTGGCGCAGCTCGCCAAGTAATATTCGGGTGACCAAATCAAGGACGACGATCTGGAGGAGGGCATTTGTAAGGTATGGGAAAGGGGAAGACGAGAAATATGTACAGAGATTTAGAGGGGAAATATGAAGGAAAGAGACAACTTGCAAGACCTAGGCGTAGACTGAAATATTACATTAAAAGAACTGCATGACACAGCGTGGACTGAACTGATCTGGCTCAAGACAGGGACAAGTGGCTGCTGTTGTTAACAAAAGGCGGGCTGTTTTTAACACGGATTCCACAAAATGCGGACAGGTTTTTCATAGCTGGGAAATTATTAGCTCCTCAAAAAGAACTCTGCTCCATGGAGATACAGAAATATTTCTTGGGTCCATAAAATAGGACTCTTGTACGCCACAAAAGTGTTTGTTTTCCCACAAGCCACCTGATACCTATCAGTTTGCATATTGGATATTTATCACCAACCAAGCAAGTTGTTGGGGCACGAGTTGAACACCAAAATATCAAAACACGCAAGACTGCAGCCTTAAGGCACCGAGCATATGTGGGCAGCAGACGGACCACAGGATGCTTCGAACCCAGCATTCCTATACGGAACATACAGATGTCATTGTCATTCTGCGTAAATAACTGAACTGCTCCACAAGGCGGAACATCGCACCAATGGACCGCTTGCCTGCCTGCCTGCCTGCCTGCCTGCCTGTCTGTCTGTCTGTCTGTCTGTCCACATTTATAGAGACGGTGTGGATATCTGTGGAACCTCAACCACTGCCACAGACATTGTGTTTGGTTTAATGCTGAAGGTGAAATTTCCCTATGCACGCCATAAAGACAACTGGGGGGAGTAGAGGTACAGCTCCACCCATTCCTAACCTCGGCACTAAATGTAGGTGAGTGATAGGGTTCTCGTCGCCACTGCATTACCTCGGAAAGCACCTGGCATCCTTTAAACAGGCCTGGGTGAACCCAGAAACATCTGGACGTTTTAGAGAAAAAAAAAGCCTTGCAGTTGCCAGGGACTGTAGCCAGGGACTGTAGCCAGGGACTGTAGCCAGGACTGTTCAGTCCCTAGTCTAGTCACTATACTGAACGAACTCCACACGCACGTTTATTTATTTATTTGTTTATTTATTTACTTCTTTATTGTTTATTTATTTATTTATTTATTTATTTAAAATTTTTCTCACGTCACTGTCAGTAACTGACCACGTAAAGACGAACGAGTGGACGACAGTGACTAATAAATGTGAAGGGATGTGGAAAGCAGCAGCTGTGGTCTGCTTTAAGGTATGTTTCTGGACGGACTGAGCAAAACCAAGAACAATCTTAGTTGCATCAGTCAATACGTCAAGCATCACCGGTTGCCTTTGGTACTTTCTGTTAGCCGTTAAGTCCGGTAGCATCTGGCTGCACGTAACTGCCAAAACAATTGTCAAGTCGCCGCAACGTCACACGCGTTCACACAAGCCTGTCAGAGCGTGCGGTCTGCAGTTTATCACACCTACTGCAAGCCGCGAGCCGCTGCACCTCGCCGAACATTCTCTAATCAGCACGGTGCTGGCGGGCCGAGCCAGCAAGTAATCCGGTCACCGCTGTACATCAGTTTCGTTCTTATTAGCATTTCCAACGAGCCCCTCCCACAGAACACATTACTGCGTATTCACGTGGCCCCAAACCCGCAACGGCATGCTAATGCGCGTTTTACATACTGTGTGACGACCAATCATAGCAGCGACAGGCAGCGGTATCCACACAACATGTGTCACTATGCAGTCGATACGTGGGAAAACTGATTCAGTTGCTCTAAAAAGAGTTCCGCCGCCATTATACTGCGTATTCAGATCGTGAACACGCGTACCGTGCCGTACGATGAAACTCTGCACAGTGCTTAACTACACACCGCAGTGCCGAGCAGTCTGCCAGTCAAGCGCCTTTTCTTGGCTTTTAACCTTTTAAAGCCTAGCGGTGACTTTACATACCACCAGGTTTAACATTAAAAAATTCTACGTGGTGCCCACATTGCGTTTATGTGTTTTGTGTGTATCTCAGAACAAACAGCAACTTTTGCCTTATAAAACATTAAGAGACTGGTTTTTATAACCGAAGTGGAGAGTGTTTACAGCGCGGTACGCACTGAGTCCTTACATAAAACAGATTACGTTCCGTCTTTAAAGGGTTAATGTTCCAACTACTGCTCTGGAGATTATGTAAAGGTAAAGCAATCCCTGTACAGGCCTGGAGAGGTCCTGAGGGTTCCAGGAGACTTGGGCTCCCGGATTTCAAGACAGTCGGCACATGAAGGTGGTAAGGTTGTCAGCCCTACGCACCGGCCGCCTTCACTCCCAAAAAATATTCCTGGTGCTCATTTCTGTTACAGGCTGAGTCGGAAAGGTTATGTGAACCAAAAATTCCAAAGACACCATCGGGAATCGAACACCCGACTTTCCGGCTTGTATCGCAGTGCCTCAACCAACTGCGCCACCGCATACCCCCTGCAGATTATCTGCATTCTTGTTTAAGATGACAGCTTTCTAACTTGACACGTATTTCGGCATATACTTAGTACTTAGGCGTGACCCCCTCATCCTGGAGATGAAGGCAGCACGTTCGTCCGAAATATCTGCGTCATCGCAGGCCCACAGTGCTGTCGCTTTATCAATACCCACCGCGAAAGCCTGAAAACCTGCACAAATGTCTGTCTGTGCCACTGCTGTACATCCTGCAAATCCTTCTCCACCAACGACACACCAAACAAAACACTGCACGCGTAACTATATGTTGATATACGCAATGTTGCATTTACGTACAGTTCCTGTATGATTGATGCCTTTAAGGGCCGAAACACGTGTTTCATACATTACAGACTGTTAGGGAAGGTCCCTACACACAGGTTATTTGGTGGCTGAATTTGTAAAGTTAAATACTGAAGTGAATTAACGAGAGCTCACGGTAAAGAGACAAAGATCTGAAACACCCTGTGGACGCCACGGAAAAGGAAGAAAGAATGTAATATCTATGCCACGGAGGGGCTTCTGGAAAGAACGTGAAAAAGAAAAAAGATTTTATTCATACGTCCGGTTGTTTCAGAATCCTGTAACGCAAAGTAACTGCTTGTATAAACCGTACATGAATAACACAAACAATCATAAAAAATTTTGGCAATAACATTTACTGCTAAATTAAAAATCAATTACCTGAGGTAAAAATAACAAACACTTTAATTATTGAAACTAACTTTTATGCGGCTCCCACTGAACGCACTCATAACAACTCACGCACAGTTACTGCTCTTCCAACCGGACCGACCGCACGCTCGGTCGGTCTCACAGTGTGCTCATTGCTCGGCACCGACTGCCTCCCGCTCTGGTACGCTGCAACAGCCTGTCTTGTTAACTAACAATCGATATAGCCTATAGTGTTCCGAGAAGAACAAAGGCGAAAGAGAATTACTGTTCTAGAGCAGTGTCAATGGCTGCATCTTTTACCCATATTGGACTGAATGTTAAAAACTTTACCAGATCAGAGCAACAAGGAAGTATGTCCCCTCGACACTGGCACGTGAAAGTGACGTGATGTCAAGCAAATTATAACGTGAAAAGTAACGAAACGCAGAAGATATTAAACTCAGTAAATCTTCCCTACCATTCATCTTGAAACTTTTTCATCTTCTAGTTTCTCGGTTAAAAAACCTCAAAAATTGTAACATAAGCCTACATACATCCCCGCATTTCATCTATTGTTTTGTACGGTTGTCAGCAGCTGTGTCTCTCTGATAAAAGAACAAAGCACAAAGTGCTGAGAAAAAACACTCTGGCTGCACTAAATAACAAAAACCTGCAAAAACGTACACAAAAGAGACAGAATAATCCTTCTTCTATTGACTGTGCCAATGATCAAACCAAAGAAGGGGATGAGATAGGCATTACCAAGGGGAAAAATTTATGCAAACATTTGCCCGGAAAACCCCCTCAACGGAAGAGACAATTTGATAGATATAAGCGTAGACAAGAAAATATTAAAATTTATATTGAATTGACTCCTTTCAACTGACAAAGGTCAGGGAACAGTCACGTAGAACATTTCTATGAGCCATTAAAACAGAGGGAACCATAAATACCACTACGCTTAAAATTCAAAAACGCCACAATGTGACCAAACGCTGAATTTACATGCTTCGTGTGACTGTCATAATAAGCACAGATTATAGTTAACAGCAGTACAAGACTGGTCTTTGTAATGCACAAGCAGTATGCTTTCTGTGAGGAAGGAACTCAAGTTATACCGTATTAAGAGGATTTTCAGTTTTCATAGAGTCAATTCCGATCATGTTTGTAATTAACCCACAAATTTGAGGGACACAAATGTTAAAGTTGCGTTGTGTATTAAAACACTCAGATTAAAGATGACGCCAAGAAAACACACATACACGCACACACCAACACAATTAAAAAATTGTTCAGATGGCTCATGATAGAAACAATAATGTTTCGACATTCCGACACTGAATGTGTCCATCCGCACAGACCATCCACACCCACAAGTTAATAATTACAAAACCTACTGCACGTCGTGCATATGTGTGCATTATTTGGAAACTGCCTCTGTTCGTCCTTTTCCATAAATTCCAATCTTTGCACTGTCTGTTATTTTGTAATATCTGAACAATACGAGCCAGGAATTGTACTATAATGTAAAATGAAGGCGCGTTCGCGTAATCATTGTTGCAGTGGGAATACAGTTATTATTATTAGTATTACATATTCTGAGTGTGTCTGTAGCCTTGGTTATCCAGCATGCAATACGCATGCGCCATGTTATCACCTGTGGCCCGTCTGGCTCTACCGTATTTTTCCACGTTATCTCATAAACGGCATGATATTCGGAAACAAGTTATTGAATACAAAATGCGTGTTTTTATTTTTTCTACAAATTTGTCTGAAACGTTTCCCATTCCAAGAAGAATTCAGCGACATACGATCATAAATGTATATTGTTCTTCACGTAAAGTGCCCGCTATTCTCGTCAAGTTTTAATGAAGACTGAATTTTCTCAACAGATTTTCGCAAAATCCTCAAATATCAAATTTCACGAAAATCCGTCTAGTGGGAGCCGAGTTGTTCCATACGGACGGAGGGACAGAGAGCCACGACGAAGCTACGTCGCTTTTCACAATTTCGCGAACGTGCCTAAAAACGTTATAACCAGCAATCACAGAGATTCAATGTTTCCTCGGCCATTACAGTGTGACTCGCAACCAATACAGACAGTCATGATTAACCCTGTAAAGCCCAGCCATTACTTTAAGTACGGCCAGCTTTAACATTAGAAAATTCTACGTTCTGCCCACACAGTGTATTTATGTGTTTTGTACGGATCTCAGAACAAACAGTGACCTTTGCCCTATGCGACATTAACTGATTGGTTTTTATAACGGAGACGGAGTGTGTTTACTGCGCGGTAGGAGCTGGAGCTTTATATATAATTCAGGTTAATGGAATTTTTTTAAACTGTGTTTTCCCCTGTTAATATCATTCCACCAGTGCCTCACACTCATCTTCATCTACGCATTGCTGTTACCAGAACAACAAATGGGCGAACCCTGGGAACCTTCCAAAAAGCAACGCTCTCTCGGAAACGGGGGGGAGGGCGGGTGCACTGGACAGAAACGCACTTTCACTTAGTCTTTAAACGGTTAAAAACGAAGCCCTTATATGTGACTCTTGCATTTTAACACTTCTATTCGTGCACCTGCTTTCATTTGTCTTGGAAACTGCTACAAACGTCCGAGGCGAGGCGTTGACATTCTAGCAGCTAACAGCACATGTTTTTAAAACAAGTCTCCATGGTAACGACCTGTGGGGATTTCGGATTAAAGTAAAAAAGAACAATAATAATTTCATGCCGCCAACGTAAACACAACTCTGTTATGTAGGCGGAGAGCCAACCAGACTTGTGGTTCTCCATTTGTTCACTGAGTTCACGCACACGGTACGAGGCAACTCTTTGCACCTGAAGCCACCTTTCACAGAATATGCACTGCTGTTACGGACGTGCATTCCCTGCATCCACAGACTTGCAGAACTGCGAGTCGAAATGTGCACAGCTTCTCCGGGCGCCGCGCTTTTTCAAGCTAGACTGACATTCAAGTTTACCTACACACACACACACATACACACACATACACACATACACACATATACACACATACACACACACATATACACACATACACACACATACACACATATACACACATACACACACATACACACATATACACACATACACACACACACATACACACACACATATACACACATACACACACACATATACACACATACACACACATACACACATATACACACATACACACACATACACACACACATACACACATACACACAAACACATACACACACATACACACACACTTACACACATACGCACACATACACACACATACACACAACACACACATACACACAAACACATACACACACATACACACACATACACACAAACACATACACACAACACATAATACACATACACACATACACACACATACACACACACAAACACATACACACAACACATAATACACATACACACATACACACACACATACACACAACACATACACACATACACACACACATACATACACACATACACACACATACACACATACATACACACACACATCTACTCCCACATTAAGGGACGAACACAGACTGAAGGTGTTGAGGAAAATATTTGTACTTAAGAGTCAGGAAGTGACACGATGGTGGAGATGATTACGTGATGAGGTTCTTCACGATTTGTACCGTCCACCAGTATCACCAGCACAACTGTATCAGGGTCGGTAAGGCAGCAGCCATTGGAGTGAAGAGAAATGCATACAAATCTTTGGTCAGATAATCTGACGAAAAGGGGCCACTGTTAAGGTAACAGGATAATTTTAGAAACGCTTATAAAAAGAGTGTGGATTGGATTCAGCTGGCTTCGAATATGGTTCAATGCCCAGCTCCTGTCATAGTAAACCTTGAGGTTCTATGGATAACAAGGAACTCCTTGACGGGCTGGCCGACTGCAAGCTTATGAAGGCGGATTCTGCTACAGAGTTAATTAGTCGGATGCAAATCAACTGTCACACAGCTAATGACACAACCTATACGACAGTTCAAGGTCACGACTTATGGGTCACTGTATTTTGTTAAACGTTACCTAAATGTAAAGGACAAAGTGTTTTGAAACTGACGCGTAGTTTTGAGAAATTCGACGTTCGACTTGAGCGTTACGTTAATTAGAAACCGCATGTGCACGGCGCCGGTAGCGGTTAGACCACTATGTCTGCAACTCGTCCACACAACACTTAGAAATTCAGTTCTTATCTCACGGAAAACACAATGCATCTCCATTACAAACACAACCCGGCCAATTCTCTTTACGGAAATAATAACTGCTTACTCTGAGAGTATTGCGTGGACAAATATATTTTAACGTTGGGGGCGGGGGAGGGGGGTGGTAAATATATTTGCCACTGGCTAACCGAGTGGTCATCCAGTTACATATTACACCTGTTCATACGTTCGGGAGAACAAAGTGCCGAGAAAGATTTTTGGGCCTAAGAGGGTCCAGGCAACAGGTGAGTGGAAGGACTGCATGAAGAAGAGCTTTATGAACTGTACTCCTCACCAAATATTATTCGGGCGATAAAATCGAGAAGAATGAGAGAAGCGGGCGAGTGGCACGTATAGGAAATAGGAGAGGTGCATACAGGCTTTTGGTGGAAAAACCCGAAGGAAGGAGACCACTTGAAAGACCTAGGCGTAGATGGAAGGATAATATTAAACTGGATCTTTAAGAAATGGAACGGATGCATGGAATGGATTGGGCTGGCTCAGAACAGTGACAGGTGGCGGGCTATTGTCAATGCGGTGATAAACATTCGGGTTCCATAAAATGCGGGAATTTGTTGACTATCTGAGGACCTGTTAGCTTCTCAGGAAGGACTCTGCTCCACTGAGTTACTTACTTAGAGAATTCATACATAAATGAATGTTTAAGTCTCCTGGAATGTGACGCTGTAACTGTCTGGCGAACAGATTCGACGTTTCGAAAGATCGCACTGTCTTTACCTTCAAGGCCAAGCAGTCTAGTCTTCTTGAACTCTTCACCTTGAAGTTAAAGGCAGGGCGATCGTTCGAAACGTCGGGAACTGTTAGCCCATCGACACGGCGTCACATCCCACAAGAACTGAATCTTCAGCAAACCTGCTGTGGGAACCCAAAATTTATAATCTTAATAAGTCTGCAAGGACAGGATGACGCGGAGTTACCCATGTAAGTGCTTGGCACCGACCGCTGTGGAATTCTGCAGCCTTCTGGAAGCATCACGTTCCTCCTATTGTGTGACAGTCCTCCAGCAGGCACTGTGCAGTCAACCAGTGCTAAATTTTAATTTCTATTGATTCCAGAGGACGAGACAGACAGAAAAAGAAAGAACGAGTGTGACAAAAATTGTGCGCAGAGCAGATTTCAGTTGTTTCACAAACACTCGGATTCTGATGGAGTTTCTTTCTACGAAAGAAGCCAATTAAAGAAGTTAGATTCAGCAACAGACAGCCTCTTGGGAACAGACGTAATTTCAAAGTGAGAATTTGCCAACTGCGCATCTCGATATAAAACTACATCGAAGAAAAGTTCCTTCACAATTCACTGCCTCGAGGGAAATAGGTTAAGATTCATAAGTAACTCTAAGCCTTTAGAAGCTGTTAGCTTGCTCCGTGGCAGCTGGCATTCCTCAGAGACTTTTCATGTGGCTACACGGGTGTTGGTGACAAAACATGCAGCCTTCATGAAGCTTGGTTTCCGTCCGTGTTCAACCGGTAAGGCCTGGCATTCATCCTAACAACACTTTAAAGATGTACTTCACACATCACAGAAAACACTGTGTCACAATTACGAAGACTAATTAGTTAAAGATCTTTAGACAAAATAATCGCCGTGGACTGTCATGGCAAAGCTAGGAAAACTCGGCTTATCTGAGTGTTACGGAAGGCGGTGCATAACATTACCGCTGCTTTTAAGCAGACAATATTGTGCTTTGTAGTACTCTGCGTACACGATTCTGATACCGCCTTGCATTTCTAAATGAGGCACTTGGAAGATCAAAATATTATAAGATAATCAAGTCAAAGAAACTAGAAAAGTCGGACATATAGCATGCATGGACACATCAGCAATGCGTACAAAACGTTCGTCGCAAAACGTGAAGGAAAGAGGCCAGTAAAAAAAAATGCAGAGCTGAAAAGATAATATTGAAACAGATGTGTATGTGCAGGTTTAGACAGCGTGGGCAGCATTCAACTGGGCCAGGACAGGGATCGGTTGCGGGCACTTACAGACACCAAATTACCAGCTGGGCGACTGTCAGCTGTCGTTTAGATGTGTAACGGAAAAGAGTGCAGTGTCCTTTGCGACTAGGCTGTAACGCTGTTGTGTAAACGTCCGTGATATCTACACGAACACACATATTTTCATTCACGTTCAGCTTGAATGAAGCCCTTGCAACATAACAATTTCCTACAGGGTGTCTCTTTCACCGTGTCCCTCAGCATGGCAACTGTCACGAGATGTCCTGGTGGATGCAGCATTCCTATGTGATAAAGCTTCCGTGTCCAGGGATACGATAAAATGGACACTGCAAATCGTAACCTCTAGACTGCAAACTTAGGAACATGAAACCAGTTGTTGATGTTCAGTGCACAACGCAGTCCAGCCTCAACGCTTCCTGGATATTTTCCCGATACAGTACAGCAACATGACTGCTCTGCGCTTCAATAATTCAACAACAGGTGCGCGGGCGCCTGTCTACTGTGCTCAGTGCCACTTCGGTACCTGTTCAACTTGTAAAGAAATTAAGCTGAAACGCGACACGACAGGCGCTTCAAGTGAAACACTATCACAAATTACATGGCACTGGAATTCCTTTAGCATTTAAGTCTCTTGATGCCGAAGAGTACAGACCGCCTGTTTTAACAACCCCCTGTCCTTTGCCCTGTGGGGATGCAATAGTCTACGAGAGACAACGTGGTTTAGAAAACCTTAGAAGGATCAGCACCCTCTACCCCTTCAAATCGCCTCTTTATGTCATAAAGTGCAGAAAGAATCAGTCTTCTCTCCGTTTCAACTTCACTAGAGTTATCGGTTGCGAGATTTCGGCGTCTCACAACGGTGTTCTTAAAGATTAGTCCTCTGAGATCTTACGCTGTGTCGTCGTTCAGTCACCGACGTTTCGAAGCATCTACTGCCTTCATCTTCAAGGTCTCCTTGGACTGCCTAGCCCTGAAGATGAAAGCATTAAAATCCTTCGAAACGACACAGTGTTACACCTCAGAATAATTTAACTGCCAAGTATCCGGTGCCGGACGGTCCTACAGACCTGACCCACCCCTAGTTAATCAATCGCACCAACATTACATTGTTTACAAAAACTTAACTCCCCCGCACCCAGCTAAACACATGCTGTTGTGCCAGTTCCATATCGATTATCGACTATCCAAGAAGATTACAGCGTAGAAAAGCCGCGCAAAGCGCTGGAATTATTTAAGGTGTAGATGGAGAGAATAATGTCTTTAAAGCTTCTCTCTGGAACAGACAGCGAATTCATTTCACATTCTAAGATTTTCCTTCATCTTTTAATTCAGATTGTAAAAAAGTCGGTAAGGATTAAACCCTAATTTGAAAAGAGTGAGGCAGAGAAATGTGCCTACTTAATTTACATGCTGGGTTTGTAGCCACAGTAGTCCGTTCATTATCATTATTATTCCTTTATAAATTTGCAATTCAAGCAATTAGCTCAGCGGTTAATCACGTCGAACAAAACGTGTCCTACATTATATGTCGTTCTATAAACTGCAAGAACTCGTTTTAAATTTAATTTCAGAAACAGCAATAATAAACACCTGGCTGTCGAGTGTTCTGCTGACACTGACTGCCGTCATTGGGTCACGAACAGGCGTCACGTCAAGAGGCCCCTTCAGTCGGAACAGTTTTACGTTTTGGTAAAAAAGAATGACGGGATTAAACAGACTTAAGTCTAGGTGTAACGCAATTTATTATTCTATACGCGAGATTTCAGGTTCTCACAACAGCAAGTACGCATTCAGTAGTCTCCCGGGTTATGACTCCATGCAGTCTGGTAGGAATTTACTGAAGATTCGTCGAAAATATGTGCCTCCATCATCGAGTTTGAACCTTTAGGTTTGTCACAAGATCTGCATATAAGCCATCACAATCCAGTCCACGCCGTTCCATTCCATTACTTTAAATCCATTTTAATATTATCCTTCAACATATGCCTAGTGCTGTCCAATCTTCATACTTCCCCAGCAACATTATATATGCATTTCGCTTCTCCTACGTGTCACACGTTCTGTCCATCTCGCCCTTATTAATTTGAGTACTTTAACAAATATTTGGTAAGGAGTACAAATCATGAAGCTCCTCAATATGCCATTTTCTCCAGTCTCCTGTTACTTCCTCCCTATTAGACCCAAGTATCTTCCTCAGCAGCCTGTTCTCGATCACCCTTAACCTATGTTCTTCGCTCGTGTGAAAAACCGAGTTTCACACCTACGCGTGTTCAAACTTCCATCTAAAACATTAAAGCAACTTATCACGTTATTTCCACGACACTCGCTCCCGCACTGACTGGTGTTGCTGTCTACCGAAAAACGAGCTGTCCAATAAGTGGATGTTCGCCTCCATGGCAATAAATTCACACAGCCTTCGCTCTCTTCGGTGACTTTCTTCCAATATATCAAATTTGTTTTTATTTATCGACATGAAATTCTTCACACCGCATACACTCATGTGTGTGTGAGTGTGCGCGTGCATCATGTTTCTTCCTTTCCTTATTTTATTTGATTCCTATTTTATCAGTTTCTTTTCACAGTCTAAATGTTTTGTCTGACGACATTATTTGACTTTTATAAGAACCGTTCGTGCATGCGTGCGCGTGTGCGTTCCGCTGCTTTTTCCGTCCTGCTGCACAGATAGCTTCGAATCATCCACTGGAAAGCGATTATGTTTTCTAAGGGCGGAATATAAACAGATTACGTCATTTTTCAATATTTTAGTTTATTTCTTCAGTCCCGTGACACAATATGCTGTTCGAAGCGTGCACTCCAATCACTCGTACAGTACACGGTGTTTCAGCGGCACAAAACATGATTCTTTAAAAGGGCAAGACCAGTTTCCAACTAACCAATGCAAATTTCTTCTTCTACCGCCTTCTTAACTCACTGTCAGAATAGACATAAACTATGTCAGAATTTGTCTCATGTATAGAGGAGGAGTGTTTTCTTACAGCTGGAAAACTCGAATATTCTCCATCCTGCTGTCTGTCTGTTGAAACTAACACTTACAAATGACTTCCTCTAAACATAACGAACGCCTGTCACAATGATACGTACAAAACAGTGGTTACTATGTCCACTGCTCTGCGGTGTGACTATGCTGCAGCTCAGACAGGTAGCAGACCGTTTCCCACAGCCAAGGACCGGGTTCGATCCCAGGTCAGTCCATGTGAGATTTTGTGGTAAACGCAGTAGCATCGCGACAGATTATTCTCCGAGTTCTTCAGCTGTGCCCTCTCAGTATCATTCTGCCTAATGCTCCAGCCGCATTCACTCAACTATCACCAGCGCTATACGCTCTTAGCAATTGACAGCTTTGTTACGCCAAACACACTCTACACAGTGCACCTACACGTTTCGTGCAGTTCCCACAACAAATAGTTATTACATCCCAAAACAGTACACAGCTCTTCCTTCACAACAGTGAAGAGTGCTTGCTGTGAGGAGCGAACTGAATTTTTACACGAGTTTGATAACTCAAAGTGCCAACACTCACAGTCATGTCGGTTGCAACCCGCTGGCGTCACTCGACTCGGCCTCACGTCACTTTCGCTGAACGCACCTGAGGGGGGGGACAAAAAAGACGCTATTTTTATTTTGAACTTTGAAAAAGTTTACCGCACATAAATATGCCTACAGCGTTGCTGTCATAAAGATTCCCTTTGGTTCCTGGAAGAGTAGCCAAGTCATTTTCCTAAAGACCGCACGATATTTTAATTTGGGTATCACAGAGTGTCCATGAAACTCCTGTCAGAATCATTAACACAAGAGCAGCCTTCACTTTCTGGATATAATTGATACTGAAAGGCATGACTATAGCGCCGCTTGGCAGCACTTGCAATTCATGGCACAATTAGAGTAGAAATGAAAGAGTGTTTTAGAGTCTTCAAACTGCACAGAAAGAACGATCCCTTACTTGCATAATAACAAAACTTACAGGTCCTTATAGCCATCCTTTCCTACAAATATTCACTTCTGGGCCACAGAATAGACGGCAAATAAATTTAGAATGTATTTCTTAACAGTCATGCAACATCTTTCCATTTTAGAAACACCTGGCACTTTTTAAGGTTATTTACAGGTATTCTTTATTACACGCAGAAAATCGGAGTAAGATCAAACACAAAATGACTACACAGTATCAAAACTGCCTGTTGTGTATTAACACAAACTGTACGTAGACAGTTGAACTGCATATTTTCGACCATCGTTCACTCAGGATACAGTCGCTGTCGCTGTCTTTAACAGAGCATACAGTTGCTGCAACTGTAAACAAAAAATAAACGGAACTTGGACATCCGCTTACTATTGCTGTATTTTTAAGGCGTTCGGCAATCTCAACACCACCGCGCACCCAGCGATTACCAAGCTCTGCGTCGATGGACACTGCGAAGTGGATTCTATTACGGATGTGCAACAAGGGAGCAAATAGTGCTTCATAGCAGCGCTGTTTCCGGCTTAGCAATGTCTGTGGTTTCACTGTTTATGGTGGTGACCGCCACCGAACCATGTCGGAAAATGGAACAACTTTTAGCACCCTTTTGAAAAATAATTAAGTGATGCATTATCGTTGGGAACTTTTCAGAGAGTAACTCAATAACATGCAGTTCGAGAGACTGAAATTCACTGACATCATTAAATAAAACACTGGTTATGAGGCTTTGAATCACATCCAAGCACTGCACTGCAATACTGGCACATCACTCTAACAACTGTACTTACCGTACACATTGTTACACTTCGTAACACCTTTACGTGCTCCCTATTATGCCTGCAGTACATAACAAAAGAAACGGTGACACAGAATGTCCTAGCAGTCTCTTTAGCGGCAGTAAAGTACTCAACTTTGTGATCAGGAGACGTGACCTGTGCACTGAACATGGCGGACAACTACTTGAACGGTTTCTGTAGCCCCTACTTGTCACTTGCTGCCGGTGGCTGCTTCGAAATAAAGTAGTGTTACCCCGGGACGTGACTATAATATCGGACAGGCGGCTTCCGGGACATTACGTATATATAATGCGTGAGATTTCAGGTTCTGACGGCCGAACAGTTCGCTCGATGGGTACCGAAAGTTTCGAGTTTCCTGTTTCCCTCTGCAGCTTACACAGGTGTCACTTCCCAAAAGAATAGATTGATGATTCTTACGGATATAAAAGTTGCTGCTAATCGCCGTGACTCTGCGGCAACTTCTCCGACATTCTTGTGATGCAGACGGTCTAATCACTCATTTGCAGGGGTTCGTAGAAAGCTGTATCAATCTCCGGGCACCGAAGAAAGTTTTAACCACGAAACATAATATGTGTGAGCAGTGGGAGATAAAAACAGTGTCTGAGGGCCCCAGGTGTGGAGCGAACTTTGTATCTGATACGGATAAGGGCAGCAGACCCCGTGTGAAAAAAAAAAACTGAATTTTACAAAAGGAAGATGCTGGAGAGTTTCCAAAACGAGAGATCTGTGGATCACACATCATTATGAAACACGGTACAGCACAACGACAGTAGTCATATAGTAGTGATCTACTGTCGTGTGCAGTCTTGCTATTTTAAGAGGGTGACTGAAGAAGATCACATGAAATCTCATTCGTTAGATCTGCGCTCTTCTGGGATGTTACGCGGCGTTGAGTGGCAGTTTTGTACCGGAGTTTCGGGACAAACTATCGGGCTCATATTCAAGGCTGTCCTTGGACTGCTTGACCCTTGAAGATGGGACCGAGAGGTTGTCCCGAAACGTCGGTACAGAACTGCCACTCAACGCTGCGTAACATCCCAGAAGGGCGCAGAGCTCATCTACGTCGCGGCGGAAGCCTGAAATCACGCAAAATCGTTCGTGACTTGCAGACCCAGGGGCTCGACACCAGCCCTGCTGCTCCAACACTCTGCCCCCTCACTGTATGCACGTACTGCTCATTATTCTGACGACGAACCGTGATTATTAACGGGCGGACTTTTCAACAAGACAGCGCGTTGTTTACTGTGATGTAGAAACTAAATTTTGTATATTTCTTGCATGAAATTTTTGCAGCATGGGGCTAATAGGAATCTGAATTTAGAAACTAAGTCTTTTCTCATTAGTAAGTTAATTGAAAGTATCATGACCACGCTGGATTTTCCTTACGTGTTTTCGTCAAATTAAAAAGTCTGACAATACATCCGACATACGAGGCTTTTAGCGACGACATATCTACCGAGGTTATTCCCTAGTGCAGTCACAGCTTTATTAACATGGCTTAGCAACGCCATCTCCTTTAACTGTCAGTTCAAATATAAAGGTTCCTTTCTTTTCAGAAATACCTCTGCGTAAATTCTTTCTTAGAATCCCATATATCTTAGCTGCTGTGTCTGTCGATAAATTGTCACCGTGAATGGCAGAGACACAGCTTTGGCTCTCACAACGAAATGGCGGTCAGCAAAACACTGTGACGTGCGAGCGGTACTCACTGACTGAACACAACGCGACAGATCGTCCTGACACCCGCTGACAGTTCGTGGTTACCATGTTATTCAGAATTAGGCTTAAAGGGCGTTTAATTAGGTAAATATTGAACATTTATTGCTTCCTGGAACCCCATTTCAATTTGTAAACATCCCATACAATTTATAATCTGAATAATAAATTAAGATCCGCAGTCTTAAAATGTTTGACAGTGCACACACTGACAGCTGTACCAGCATGAACCAACCACGCAAAGTGGGGCTGCAAATCACATCTAAATTATGCTGTACTGTTACATATTTCGGCTTCAATGACATTACCAAGGAAATTTATAAGTAGTAATCACAGTCAGCCGATGCCGGTGGTCGCGCAGTGTAACTCGCGCGTCTGCGACCGCTTGCTTGCTGGGATTCCGAGTTCGAATCCCGCCGGAAGCATGAATGTCTGTCTATTGTGAGTGTTGTGTGTTATCAGGTAGAGGTCTCTGCGACGGGCTGATCGCTCGTCCAGAGAAGTCCTACCGAGTGTGTGTGTGTGTGTGTGTGTGTAACTGAGTGTCACCAAGTGCAACAGTAACACTGTACACTTACATGAGTAGGTAAAACGAAGTCAACGCTAAGAAAAAAAAGAATAGAAACATAATCACAGGAGGTGTCCAGCGCTTGCCAAGTTTATATATGTATACCTACATACGACACAATTAAAATGTACCATGCACGCTGTTTACATTGTAGAACCCATTGTTAAAATCGAGGCGTAACAATGGGAGTAGTAATAATGTGACATGCATCGCAACATTGGGTTCGGGCCCTGTGGTCTACAAGTCGCGGGTGTCATCGAGTGTGTTTATGCCGATGTTCTGTCCTGTTTGTCCAGTAAGACAGTGACAGGGCAATTTGCAAATTTCGTGCATTCCGTTCCTTGTTACTGATCCAGTTGGGATCTCTATGTGTAAATTTTACTTTAATTAGTCATGCATTCGAAATTTGAAGTTCGCGTAATTAGACATCCACAGAGCAGATTAAGGGGTGGGGGGGGCGCTTTTGCTGCTTCTAACTCACTCGTGGTTTCCACATAAGGCGTGTGGGTGAAAGGCGGCGTCTAGCTTCAATTGATTTTTCAATAAATTAATGGAAAATGAGCGTTTTTTATGCCTACCATATGATTAACGACTGCCAGCGGATTCAAATTTCACTAAAAAACTCTCCTTACATACCCACATCACGCTCCTTTCTTACGCGGAACGTGGCCATGAACAGAACTAAGCAAGCTCCGTACTGTAGTGTGGGCCGGGATCGCGCACTGTGTAAGGCGACTCGCTACGGGCTGGACGATCAGGGGATCGAATCCCGGTGCGGGCGAGATTTTCCGCACCAACCCAGCCTCCTGTACAATGGACAGCGGGTCTCTTTGCCGGGGGTAAAGCCGCCGGGGCGTGGCGTTGAACACCTATCTCCTTCAGGTGCCGTGGTTAAAGAAAGAGTACAGCTATACTTCTACTCCCCTCTTGGTTTTCATGGCCTGTTATAGGGCGAATGTTACGTTTACCTCCTTACACATATGGCCTGACGCAACTAAATGCTGAAGGCTTATGTCTCTAAGGAAGCAAGCATTTACTATTTAATGCACTAACTGTAAATATAAAAGTCTGTTACTGTACCTTCCCTCGCTTCTTAAAGTGTAATGCAGTACCTCTTAAATCTGTAATGAGCAGACATTTGTAATTATTAATCCTCCCATTAAAATGGAGTGACGCTGACGCAATATTCTCTCGAGTGACAGCACCTGCCAGCACATTAATGTTACTTCACATCTGCTACACAAGACAGGACTGTCGGCGTGTCAGTTCTTCGTCCGGGACATGAATGCGTTCCCTGTCAATATCACAATGACGTACGTAATGAACAAGACGATTCCACAGTTACGACACTAGGACTGAATTACGGAGTCTACTAACTGAACATAAAAACAAATATTCAGAAACAATACAAGGGCCAGAAGAAATCAAAGAACCCTCGTAAGTCTAACACGATACGGTTTGGACTGAAAAAACCGACACGTCCAGAAACTCCACCACAATGTATGTGCATCACCTTTAGCCTTTAAAGCACACTGGTTTCCGTCAGTACCAACTACATGATACAATGAACACCCTGTAGTTTGCCCATAGAGTGCGTTTCGACCCTGCGGTTTCTGTACAGCTCTCAAAATGGATGCCCTCTGCTTCCCTAAAAAGCGCTAACCGCCTGGCCTTTGTAAACAGAAGATACACTTTTTTCGTAAGGCAGGGAATGAAAACACGGAGCAAATGTAACAACATCGTCTGGTTTTCTCTACTCAGTCCACGGTAGGGACAGAAACACACACAGGAGAAGAGTTACATCTTCACATATGGGGGAATTCAGGGAATGCCTGATACCACCTTTTGTCTTCGTATCTGCTGTCTAAGAATGTGAAGAGTAGCATACGTATTGATAAACACAACTGCAATTCTGCCTTTGTTTCATGTGGCTGTAAAACTGGGTCTCTCACATCAACGGAAGAATATGTATGAGAATTTCTAAAATAGAAGGAACGCGGTAAAAGAAATTTTGAGAAAAATGCATAAGGAGGAGCTCCATGATTTTGTACCCCTCACCGAATATTATTCGGGTGATCAGATCACGGAGAATGAGATGGGCGGGGCATTTATCACGTGTGGGGGAGAAGAGACATGCATACAGGGCTTTCTTGGGGAAACCGGAAGGAATGAGACAACTTGAAAGACTTGGGTGTAGATGGGAGGATAATACTCAAACGGATCTTGAAGAAATCGGATATCATGGCGCACAATGAATTCACCTAGCCCAGGATAGGGACAAGTGGTAAGTTATTGTGAACACAATAATGTACGTACCTTCGGGTTCTATAAAATACGGGGCACTTCTTCAGCACCTGAGGCAGTAGCAGCTTTCAAGACTCTACTGATGTAATAAGTTAACTAGTTGGTTGGTTAGTTTTAAACCATAATACGTAATTTGAGGCATTCTCTGCTCAATATAGCTGAAGTTTATTTTAGAGACAGTGTGAAGCAGGCCTTACCACAGTATGCAGCCACCAGCGGCGCTGAATGCCGCACTGATGACCAGCATTTTCTTTAATCAAAAAATCGAAGCCACTCAAGTGTTGTGAGGTGGAAGTATCTGTGTAATGGCACAGAGATCGTGTGGGCTATGGCACAAGAATGTGGTGACACTGTTCGGCAGGTAAAGGCGTACAGGTGGCGGTGTAGTCAGAAACCTGTACCAGAACATGCCAAGCAAATGACATCCGTGTTGTTCGAAAGGCAACATCAGAACGGCGTGTGTGAGGGGAAGGACAAGCTCTGACACACACGGATCAGAAAGCAGACTTCTGGACTTCGAAACAGCTACAATTTTATTTTAAAAAACATATAAACTAACTAACCCTGGCCGTACCATGACTTAATGCAGGTAGTCGCCCGTGTCTCATGGCGGAGTCTCGGTTTCGAACCCAGGCCAATCCATGTAGGATTTATCGTGGACAAAGTGGTACTGTGAAAGGTGTTTCTCCGAGTACTTAGCCTTCCTGTGTCAGTATCGTTCCTCCAATGTCCCGTATATATCCACTCATCTATCACCGACGCTATACAACACCAGCACTTTACAGCGTCCTTAAATGGCACCCACACAACACAAATTAATCCTACGATGCGTCATTATTGATATGGTACTGCGGTCTGTCACGTACCCACTCGATTTATAACGCAGTGAATATAAAAAGACAGCAGACAGATGCGGGTTAAACGCAAATTAGGCGCTTGTTTAGTTCAGAGTGTAGGATAACATGCACATAACCATCCAGATTCCCTTCTGTACGTCCGTGCATCCCCTAATACAGTGTTTTTAAAACTTTCATCCTTGCTTACCACTGTCACAATACAAAACATCTACATGAACAACTGTCACAACATGAAACATGTACACGAACAACTGTCACAACACGAAACATGTACACGAACAACTGTCACAACACGAAACATCAACACGAACAACTGTCACAACACAAAACATCTACACGTACCAATAGGTACAGCAACTATCAATGCCTATTTTCAGATTCTGGTCTTCCGGGATGTTTCGCTGGTTAGCAGGTTTGAAGTCTTCAGCCTTGCCAATCAGCGACTTTCCTACTTGACGCGATTAGACGACAGAGGAGAGTCTGTATTTACATTCGAACAATGAAATACTATCTCAGGATGCACTTTATATGTTTTTCTCTACATTTTAAAACATATAAACAATCTCACTAGTGCAATTAACGCTTCTAAATTTTATTTACTGAAAAAACCCTAAATATCTTCGTGTACCACCAGTGGTAGCTGCACCACCGTTTGAAAAGCACTGGCTTACTATACCCTACTGTAACCAAGGCTGAATCTCAGGGAGGTGTACTGCAAAAAACCCAGTGTTAACAGACACGCCGTTTGGCATCTCAATTATTATTATTATTATTATTATTATTATTATTATAATAACCTTTGGTACGACACACACACACATCCAGAACTAGCAACGGTAATTATTTCTATATTTCCACTGCTCTTCCCTTATTCGCAAGCACACTGACGACAAACTCCTCCACTACATCTAGGCGAATTGAAAATAAATGAATAACGGTAACCGAATTACATCCGAGCTCGTTTGTTCCAGATCTGACGACATTCATAAAGTTACTTGAACATCACTGGCCGTGTGGAGCGGCGCACAGTGACAGTCCAGCCCTCCTGTGTGTCAGAAAAACACGCTAACCACACTGCAGACGGAAAGCCAGCTACGCAGCGCAAAAGCCACCGGTCCACGTCATTTCCTGCACAGAATTCGTAAGTCATAATTCTGCCTACAGCTGATATTTTTGGGCAGCTCGGAGGACCATAAACTCAAAATAACGTACCATTAGCAAATTCATATTCAGTAAACTGAACACGGGTCATTTTGATGAAGGGAATGGTGCAATCAAAAGTGACTAGGCAATGGGCTGTAAGGCAGTGGATCAAATATCTGGTCGAGGCACATATTTCTTGTTTCAAAAGTGTACACGCTGTCTCGGTGGTGAACACAGCCTCATACGCAGTGGACACCGAAAGGGACTTGCTCTGCAGGTAATACAGCTGTAGCGTGAACAATATCACCCACGAAATTGTAGTTTTCCATACCGTGTACCTGTCAACCAAACATATACTGTTCTGCCAACTCGTGCACTAAGACATTGTATATCTTATATATAATGAGTCATATAACAGATCCCGTCATGTTTCGATGTGTATCACGTCATCCTCAGGGGAGTCACATTAGAACATTTCGGCTTGCAACACTGCTTTTCAGTGATTTTATGCGGCATTAGTGGTTCACTATGACACAGAAACTGAACAGCTGCAATTCCAAAGACCTGTGAGTACAAACGCTGGCTTGCCTCAGCTGTCTCCTGACGTTCTAATGTGACTCCCCTGAGGATGACGTGATACACCTCGAAACATGTCGGGATGTGTTATGTGACTCATCATATATCAAGTACACAATTTCTTAGTGCACGAGTTGGCAGATCACCAACCTCCAAGCAGTGCCAAAGTTATGAATGATAGGATTTAGGCCTACACTCCCCCACACTTCATCGTGGCCTGTTGTTTAATTAAGGATAAGGACAAGTAAACGCCTAATCTTAAACAGTTTTACACTTGTTTCTACAAAGACTGCTGTACCACTGAAGTGCGTTCAGCCTCTCACACTCCAGTGTCTGACAGCGAAGTTTCAACACCGCTAATATCAAAGTTCCTTAGGCACTTCCGTTTACCTTTGCCTAAAGTCAAACCGATTTCTGTAAGATAAACATTAATGTTTTATTTCAACCTCCGCTATCTTAAAAGCGTCTATTTTTCAAGAAGCTTCCTTACCAAAATTTTGCACTCATTCGATTTCTTTACTGCTCTGACAAAAGAATGGAGTCAACCGAAATATCGAACAGGCAGTTAACGATCAAATTCTACATACCATTAATCAAATTTTTACTCCAGCTCTACTTAGCTTGCTTAGTCACATTTTTCTGTAAGAGGATTGTCGGTTACACGGATACAGACGGACAGACAGACGTGGCGATGTCTGTATGTGCGCTCAAATATACGACAAAATTCAAGAGGGTATACACAGCAACGTTACCACGATAAACGGCTACGAGGAGACATTCAGCCATGTCGTTTCTGTGGCAGCTTCCTTATGCAGACACAAAGGGCCACCTGAGGCTGCAGGACCATGTGACCGTTTGCAGGTCAATCCTATAGCAAGACGAACGGGAGATATCCACTTGCAAACAGGGCAGACTGTGAGTTCAGGTCGCCACGTCATTGACTCTCTAGAATATGGTCTACGGGGATGTGGCGCCGCGTATGAAGAGAGCAGTGGACGGGTACAGATGTTTCGGAGGAACCTACTGTCTCCATCCTCGAAGTGCAAACATAACCTTGTAATGAAGGCAGTGGATAAATCCAAAAGTCCGTGTCCATCTGCCACAATACATGGCGCCACATTCCAGGAAAAAATATTTTTGAGAACGTAAATTGTCTGAAATGATATTTGAAGTTGGTCGGGGGAGTGGCGGTAAGTTCCACAGCTCCTCAGTCTCGGCACTAGATGGAGGTTAGTGCTCAATTTCACGCTCCGGCCGCTTTTTCCCTGCACACATCGCTTGTAAGGTTCGGCGTACCCTAAGCTGTCTAGCCAACAACACTAAACCGAATCCGCCCACAGAAACACACCGTCTACCCGCTGCTCAAGCACGCCCCCCTCCACCTTTCGTTGCAGTAATCACTGGAACCCACCACTGATCCTACGTGAATCAGACCAGTCTAAGCCAAACACATACGCACAAGTTATTTCACATCTCTTTCAATGTATCCTACCATCTACGTCTTGTTCTTCAAGTGTCCTCTTCCCCTCAATTCCGCCGCCAACCGCCCTACGTATTTCTCATTTGTCCCAGGCATGCTACAAATATTTGGGGAGTAATACAATAATGCTCATCATCAACAAATGCACAAAGACAGTTTTATCATCAGTCGTAACACACTCCTACATGTTTCGACCCTGCTGGGTCATCTTCAGGGAGAACTATTTTTATCGTTACACTAAGGTTACACTTTACGGTTGAGCGAGAATGTACTGTTGACTGTGTACTGTATGCGTGAACTCTCTGCGGTCCGGGCCTGCAGGCGGGGACCGCAGAGAGTCCACGCCTCCAAAAACAACGCAGAACACAGTCAACAGCACATTCTCACTCAACTGTAAAGCGCAACTTTAGTGTAACGATAACAAAAAGTTCTCCCTGAAGATGACCCAGCAGGGTCGAAACGTGTAGGAGTGTGTTACGATTAATGATAAAACTCTCTTTGTCAATTTGTTGGTGATTAGTGTTTTTGTATAATATAGTGCACGGACATGGAACACATTAAATTTGGAGAGTAATTGCTAGCTGTAAATAAATGGGTACAGCATGTTGAATGCTGGAAGAATATAGCATTCCAAGTAACTATGGTCCACGGGGGGGAAAAAAAAGTGCATATCGGAAGTTCTACGAAGGGATGGACGAACGCAAACCGGTTTAACAAGCACAGAGGGAGCAGACGGGACTAACCGTGACAGGGCAGCGCGTTACTTCCTCCACAATCAAACCTCCCACAAACATAATGCAACACGTACGTTTGTTTCTCCACAGAAATGTTTGCATTATGTTCTGTTTCGATTAAAACAACACCCAAATGTACACACACAATAATCCAGTTGCTTGAAAGTTCTCCCGGCATTCGAACTCCGATTACTCGATCTTCCAACCCACAGCCCAGTCACTACCGTAACTGAAGTGCAATGGCTGCTATGTACAACACAAATTCAATTTGCTGGAGAAGTTTATTAAAGCACCCGTTTGCTATTTAAAGGGAACCACACAGCATGCTCTATTAACGTGTTATTTGCTCGGTACATCGGAACACGATGGTGAAAAATCCCATAAATTCGTTTAGAACTCTAAACCTGAAAATACAACCCATGTCAACACGCCCTATTTTGCGCATGACGTTTGATTCTCAGACACACTGACGCTAATGTTCTGAAGATCTAAGTAAGTTTGGCACAAATAAAGCAAACTGTGCTGACATTCATTAAATGCTCCAGTCGTCACCATCACACATTAATATGATGAACTAACTGTGAGTTACCGCTGTATTAACCTGTTCGGAGACAGTTCAAACATTTGTCATTTAAACTCCACGTGTACAAACAACAATAGAACCGTTATCCATATAACGAGTCCAAACCTGAGCGCATGAGATTACGCTAATCCACAAAGTAGCCCATTATTTTCTGCTTTATCGACTAATCTAATTTGATCCACTTTTAATTAAGTAGACTCCAGGACAAATTCAGATTAATTTATCTACCTTTCCATTGTACCGGAAGTTATTTTATGCATCTCTACATGACGAAAGCTGTTCCGTACATGTGATAACTCAGAACAACACTGTTAATGACGCACATTACAGACTTTCTTTACTCTTCTTGACCCATAAACATGGCACAGACCAGCTATCCTCACTGAGGTTCTTCACAGTTTTATTCTGTCCCTCCAGACAACTACAGGTATTGTACCTACAACAACAAGAATGATACCTTCGAAATTCCTTCTGTTACTTATCTGTGGACTCCACCAAACAATACAAGTCTCCATTACACCGCTCGTGTTTGCGTTTCACGTACCGTGCTGTCAGCTAAGATTACACACTGTCGATATTCGACCAATCAAATATAACCATGAATCACTGGCAGAATAATACTGACAGACGAAACTCGAAACACTAGGACCGTAACCAGCCACAGTGCTACTTTGTCCCCAGAAATCCCACACCAATTGCTCTGGGAATGAACCCGGCCTCCGTGGTAAAAGGCCGGTGACTATCAGAATTCCGGGGTCTAATATCAAGTACAGTTTACTTTGTGGCCCCTCCCCTCCCCGACAAAGCCTCACGTAACTGAAGAGCAAATGTGAATCTACAGACCTGTTCCGTGAACACCCAGGTCCCCGATAACTCCTGTGCTCAAAGCGATATAACCAGCAGTCGGCTGACACTTCCTCTCACTCTTTGTGCCTCAAACTGATGCTCACAGGTAAGACTGACGCGTCATCAGAAGCAAGTATGTGTAACTCTGCTTATCCGCACATCATTCGCGTGTTCGCCATATTTTAAATTCCGAGGTGACAGCGTTACTAAACACTGAGCCAGAGTAGAGGCCTTAACAACACAGACTGAAATATCGACTTTAAACGACGCAGTTTTAGTAGTCAAACGTTTCTGGTATTTATGAAGGCGTACAAGTCATAAAATCAACTTTATCTTCAGAGTACGAGGATGTATGGAACAAGCACAAAGAGCGGCGAGAATTCCTGAGCCCAACTGTTTGCACAGTGATGGAGCAAGTGACGAAGACCAGCGCGTTAAAATGATAAAGGGTTCAGAAAGAGAAACAGCAGACGATCTGCACATTGTTGCCACTGAGACAGGCAAGTGTGTTGACCTTAAAGGGGATGGCACATCAAACACTGCCTGAGAGATCGGTCCGAACAACCCCGCCAAATAAATCCTCAGAGAGAACTTGCTTTCTCCGTAAGTCTGCTCACTTCCATTGATGTGGCTTCATAAAAGATTCAGACTAAGAGAATGAGACGGAACGCATTTTGTTAAAAATTCAACGAACGTAAGCGCCCTTGCCGTGGCCGTAAGCTTGCTTCCGAAGGCCACTCGATAAGCAAAGCAATGAAATACAAGACTGTCCAACTGACATGACCCGATCTCCCGCACCTCATTCTGTTAATGGAGCGTATCACGTGTAGGCGAAGTATTTACCATGACAGGAGACGCCGACGCCGCATATTGCTGCCTCAGCCCTAATCGGCTGATGTTTCCACGAGGGTTGGTCACCTAACACCAGAACCTCAGCCATCTTTATACAGGTTCCCATACGTTACCACCTTGAATCTCTGTCCACTCATTTTCCACAGGGCCACTACTTTATCTGACAACTACACGCTGCCATTTCCTTGTTGGCTGGTCTATCGTATTAACGTAGCCCACTCATCCGAACGCCCACATACAAGGCCGGGTCGCGACGGAAAGTGACAAAAGATGTTTCTCACATAAAGCAAGGACCGTGCACTCCATTTTGTGCACTGTCGGTAGGTCCGAAAATGAATGCTTCCTTAAACTGCTCTCCGGGCAACGTCTTCATTCCGGACTAAAAGAGACGAAAAAACAACGACTTGAACACTGACCTCAGTAATCCAATTTACAGACATTTAAAGACAACTGCTGTGTGGCTTACCCACAAACAGCGGTTCGCCAGTAATGATTTTGTAACTCTATCCTACAATCTTACTGTTCTCCAGCTGACTGTCCTTCCGAAATGAAAACCAGGATCTTGGAATCACCACGTACGTGTGTGCGTGTGTGCGTGTGCGCGTGTGTGTGTGTGTGTGTCTGTGTGAGTGTCCCATTAAACCTTTTCAAACAGACAACACATTTTGCCGGAAGCTGGTACGAACGTTATGTCGTTTTATGGCAACGGTCATTGGGGATTCTTGCTGCGAGGTTAAACCAGCCAGGACGTGAAGCCAACCACTCGCCTCCATCTAGTGCCGCGGTTAAGAATTAGTAAAGCTATACGTAATGTACTGCTTTAAGTCAACAATTAATAACATGGCGACAGTGCAAAATATCCAGCTTTTATCAGACAAATAGCTTCATGTATAGGAAAGAATAACAGGCATAAGTAGCACGTTATTCACAAAAAATAAGAAATCCTGCCACATTCAGAACTAGAAATCGATGCAACACAAAGTACACTCGTGCATGCTGCTGCGAACTGCTGTGTACGCAGGTAACCAGCTTCTCTATCAACCGCTCTGCCAGTCAGCAGCTGTCCACTGCAGTTTTACTGTCCATCTGGGTAGTAACGTTCATAATACAAGCGTTAATACCACGGTTGACACGGACGTTGTGACGTCATGCTGCAATACCCGTTCTTCGTCGGGGATGACTACATTCCTCATCACCATCCCAATATGTAGCAGGAACAGCAAGCGGTCAAATTACTAAATTCAGTTTTAACTCTGTTAACTCCGTACAATGTCGTGATACTGCCACTCATATCAAAAAACCAATTAAGTATGCTGTATATTTGTTTGCACTTTCACTTCACGCCAACATGTTTCGACGTACGGAACGTCATCTTCAGGGAGTGCACCAAAGTTTTTACTGCTGGCAGACTCGATGCGTTGTTCTTGTTTGCTGCATTCTTCTCTTTGGGGTTCTACTGGGCACCCAATAGCTAAAAACACTCAACTTGGTGCACTAAAACGTTACTTACATCGTTAAAAACCGAGATTTGTTGCGTCAAAATTGATTTAAAAGACTTAGTAAAACGGTTCTTCATTTAGTTGTGTCGCAGTCCTTGGTGGGTGCACTACCTGAAGATGACGTTCCCTACGTCAAAACATGTCCGGGTGGAGTGAAAGAGTAAAAAATCATATACAGGGCATTTAGTTGGGTTTTAATATAACAATTAATAAATTAAAGTTTACTCACGTTATGAAAAATAAAAAATTGGACGACAGTTCGGATGACATCCACAAAACCTGTACTTCCATACTTGCATATCGCCAGAGCAGATGTTGCTACCGTACCGTACGGTAGCAACATCTGGTAGGACTGCGACCTACATCTCACACTGTCCTTGGCCGTGCTCTGTGAAGTCACAGAGTTCCATATGTATAGGTCCTTGACCCGCACGGCGCTATCTCTGCCTGATTTCGAGCTGTGGACCGCGAATTCGTAATGTCCGTCCCTCATCCATCATTGAAGCAGCAGAAGCCAGTGAAATGGAGACGGAAATTGGATTTCTAAACCGGCAAGTGCGAGAAGCTAATACCGCAGGCATCACGACTTCCACTTTACGAGCCGTGTAACATTAGTTCAAATCTGATCCGCCAGCAGAGCCACTTACCACAACTGACACGCCATTTGCGAGTTAATGCCATTACAGAACGCACTCTTACACATCCCACCAAGCCTACGCATGTGTTAAAGGACTGTCTCACTATATGTTTTTGCCAGTCCATCGGAATGTCTCTCAGTACAGACGGAGCGAAAATTCCTCTTCCAGTCTGCCGCTACAAGAGCGCACTGCAGACGGTAAATTCGATAACACAGCTTTCTACTCTCCCTGAATTTTAGCTGCGAAGACACTCGTGGGGAATGAGTTAAAACCACCATGCTTTCTTACGTAATCTTGGTAATGGATACATAAAAGTGGTACTTCACGCCCCGATTAGATTTAACCTCCAAACAATCCCCTTGGACGCCATGGATAGCACTGACAGGCTGTTCCCTAACAACGGAACCCCAAGGTTCATCACAGCGACATCAACCGATTCTTCTTAGAGATGGAAAAGCAGAGTGTTTACTGCGAGGTGCGACATGCATCCTGTATATTATTCACAGGAATGAGAGGCTTCAGGCAGTCGAATGTTACAATGGCCTTGTTTCTGACGACATAATTTCTGTCTCGCTAGAGGACTACAGCATACAGTGAGCACTATGGCCGCCACCACCACCGCCCCAATACTTCTGCCTCCAAATATGGCCTACGAGTAGGCAAGAAGCTAAAGTGAAGCTATTTTGTCACCCACTGAGTGCTCAGCATCGCACCGCACCGCATCAGACGCCTTCTGACGCCACACACTATCACTGATCACAAGACTGTGTCTGCAGCTTTCCTCACCCTACTGAGGTAAACGCTGGAGAACACTAAAACGGATCACGGCCACTTTATTTTCGCATTCTTACAAGTTCAAAACTACTTTTCGCATTCTAAATTAACATAGAAGTTGGGGTTCTTATGGCGGTGGAGAATAAGTTTACGGGCTTATAGGGTACGACGACGTGTAGTCTGGAATATCGACTGTCTCTAACCTCCGGTTGCAACAACGGTTCCTACCAGCAAAACTGTACGGATATGGGGAAAAAAGGAAGAGAACAGGTCTGTGAACCAGTGGCCCTAATAAGGGCTGCTTTATAAGGCTGGACATGAAAGGAGAGAAGTAAAGCGAGTGAAAGAAAAAATATATATAAATATAATCACTAAGATAAAATAAACTCTCTTTTCACTTGCCTTTATTCATGTCTGTGCGTTATATAAGGACGCTGTTTACGTGAGGGACGGACGCCTGTACGCAGCTGGAGGAAACGAACGCCGTCACACAGCACAGGGCGGTTATCGCCAGACGCTCCAAGCCGGCACTTCGCGAAACAAGCACACAGTGTCACCGTTAGGCCAACCCGTTCGGAATCTGAACTCGCGCACTTTCTTTCTTCCTTATCTCATATTCATTATTTCATCTTACTGATTATACCCTCAGTTCACTGCGCTGCTCACTTTACACCCCTTAGCATCCACCACTTACAAAACACCCTCATTACAGCCACACTTTCCTGCCGCTTAGCCCACGGCCCCCAAACCAGTCCTTCATTCCATATAACCACACCACTTCCCTCGAGCGGCTCACTCTTCTACCCTGACGACGCAGGCAGCAGACTCCTCCGAAACACTGGTATTTATCACCCAAACCAAACGTCGTCATATCCAAAACATCGAGATAGTGCTGTACGGGTTACACGAAACGCTGTTTGAAAACCAACGTTATAGCTGAGGATTTAAACACCCGCCTCGTTTTCAGGACGCAATAACAACTCTTTTCGGAATTATCTGTCCTGCTAATTCATTTGAGCGAGATGTGAACACGAGTGGGGCATAGATTTAAATATAGAACCAACAACAATCGCTGTCGTGACGCCATTAAATGTTTACACGTGACCGAACAGCAAAAAGCGCCACGGAGCGCGAAGTGACGCACATTATGTTACTGGAAGATCGCCAATTCAGTGTTGCCACATTTTGCAATTTAGGGACGAAAGGGAAGCAACACACTAAGGCTGAGAAAGCTTACGCAAGTATTCATAACGTGAGTAATAATTTTTCTGTAAATTCAAATTTTCTTTGCGTCAAACGGGAGGGGGCAAAATGCCCAAAATATCCAGACCGGCACTGGGGCCCACCCAGCCTCCTATTCAATGGGTAACGTGGGCCCTTTCCGCGGGGATAAAGTGGCCGATGCGTGAAGCTGACCACTCACCTCCACCTAGTGCCGAGGTTAAGAACGAGTGGAGCTGTTGTCCTTCACCAAACTGGTGACTGAACTGCAGCCACCACTTCGGCTACTACACACTTACTCCTCCACAGACGAAACACATATCCCATACACTCCATTACCTCCCCACAGACAGCATGCCATCCTCACTGGACACCGAACGCACTAGTACAATGGTCATCACTGCTGCTTCGTACTCTAGAGTCCTGGATTCAATTCCCGACCAAAGACTGACCTTCCTATCGCCTTTTGCTCCGTTCTTCGAGGCAACTGTCACGGTGATACCTCAGATTGCAGAATGACTCCTCCTTGCTAAGTCCATTTCCAATTGTTCACGTTTCGTCCTGTCATCTGATGTACACTGTATGTCAGAGACGCTCACAGCTTCGTTAAATAATGCAAGAATAAAAGTTTACGAGAACTGTGCGACATCACACTAGGAGTCAGCGACCGGCCCCATATCCTTCCTGACTCATCTGACCTACACACTAACTAACTAACTAACTAACTAACTAACTCCATGGAGCAGAGGCCTTCTTGAGAAGCTAACAGTTCCTCAGCTAGTCAAGAAATTCCCCGCATTTTATGGAACCCGAAGGTTCATTACCGCATTCACAAGAGCCCGCCACCTGTCCCTATCCTGAGC
>BLKM01000138.1:955307-969283 GCA_013340265.1 Coptotermes formosanus
CCCAAATATTTGAATTCTTCCACCCTTTCAAAGGATTTATTATCTATATTTATGTTGTGATTGTGTCGTGCATTCTGATTTCGAGACATGACCATGTACTTAGTTTTCTCAGCATTTACTTCTAGACCAATCTCCTTACTAGCAATAATTAAATCTTCTGCATTTTTCTTTATGCTATGTACGCTTCCGCCCAATATATTAACATCATCAGCATAAACCAGAAACTGATGTGTACCATTCAATTTCAAGCCCTCCTGGTTTGCCTGAACCCTCCTAATGGCATATTCTAAAGCAAAGTTGAAAAGCAATGGCGACAGAGCATCCCCTTGTTTCAAGCCATTCTTAATAGGGAACATGTCAGACAGATGTTTGCCTACCCGAACTCTGCTATATGTTTCACTTAGGCACATTTTTATTAACCTTACTAGTTTAATGGGGATACCGAACTCAATGAGAATATTATACAAGACCTCCCTCCTAACTGAATCATAGGCTTTCTTGAAGTCTATAAATAGCTGATGAACTGCCTCATTGTATTCCCATTTTTTCTCAAGTATTTGACGAATGCTGAATATATGATCAGTGGTTGACCTGTTACGTCGAAATCCACACTGATGATCCCCAATAATTTCCTCTGCATATGGAGTTAACCTTGACAAAAGGATGTTGGATAGAATTTTGTACGTAGTCGGCAAAAGTGATATGCCTCGATAGTTATTGCAATCTGTCTTATCACCCTTTTTATAAATAGGCACAATGACCGACTCCTTCCATTCCTCAGGCAATTCCTCCTTATTCCAAATAGAAATAATAAGTTTATGGATTTCAGACCGAATAATCCTACCCCCTGCTTTAATCAATTCTGCTGGAATCTGATCAATACCTGGTGATTTGTGGCTTTTTAGTTTTCCAATAGCCATCTCAACCTCAAAGGCACTGGGCTCAGGCACTAGTGGCTCTGCTGTGTGTACTTCAATCTGCCTAACATCATTAACCCCGTGTATATTCAACAGCTGGGAGAAATGATTCCTCCACCTAGCCAAAATACTGTGGGAGTCTGCAACCAGGTCACCCTTCTCATCCTTTACTACATTACTTCTAGGCTGGTACCCCCTCTTAAACTCATTGATACCCCTATACAAGTCTCTTATATTCTTCTTCTTACTGTTTGTTTCAATTTCATTAATTTTAGCTTTCAGATATTCCTTCTTTTTGTGCCTGAAATGTCTACTAGCTTCACGTCTTAGGTTGTGCAGATTATCTCCATTATTTTGGTTTGGATTCTGTAACCACTGAATTTTAGCCTGCTTCCTTTTATCTAAAAATTCTGCACATTCTGCATCAAACCATGGTTTATGCTGCTTCCGTTCGTGTAGACCTAGACTCTCTTGAGCCGAGATTTTGATATTCTCTTTAATGTTTTCCCAAGCCCTATTCATGTCCTCACTAACATTTAAGTTTTCCAGAGCTGCAAACCTGTTTGAGATCTTAAGCTGATACTGTTTCCTAGCCTCTAGTTCACTTAGCTTCTTGAGATTAAATCTCTCTACATCAAACTTCTGTGCTGCTTGTTTACTTACTGCCAGTCTTTCCCTAACTTTCGCAACCACCAGATAGTGATCAGTATCACAGTCAGCTCCCCTGAAAGATCGCACATCGAGTATACTGGAATGCCGTCTCCTATCTATCAATATGTGATCGATTTGATTGTGAGTCTTCCCATCAGGAGAGGTCCAGGTGTATTTATGAATATTTCGGTGCGGAAACATAGTGCTCTTAACAACTAGATTCTTTGATGTGGCAAAGTTTACTACTCTAACACCATTATCGTTGCTATCCTGATGTAAACTCTCATTCCCAATAGTCGGTTTGAAAATATCCTCTCTCCCCACTTTTGCATTAAAATCTCCTAACAGAATTTTCGTATGGTATTTAGGAAAATGATCAAAAACCCCTTCTAATTCCTCATAGAAGCTGTCCTTTGAATCATCACCCTTCTCTTCCGTTGGTGCATGCGCATTCAGAACAATGATATTACACCAGCGGCCTCTCAGCACTATGTATGACATCCTAGCACTAACAAACTCCACTCTCTTGATTGCTGATACCATTCTCTGGTGCACAAAAAAACCTGTTCCCAATTGATGATTTTCCTGCCCTTTGCCATAGAAAAAAGTATACTCCCCGGCTCTTACAGTCCCTTCTTTGTCCCACCTAACCTCCTGTACACCCACTAAATCTAACTTGTACTTAGCTAATTCCCTGGCCACTGTCGTAAGTGACCCTGGCCAATACATGCTCCTCACATTCCATGTTCCAAAACTCATATCCTTTTTCCGTAGCTGGGGTCGTACCAAAGAATCGGTCCAGGTCCGAGGCTTTGTAGGCTGTTTCGTAACATCATAATTTTTTACGGTGAGGAGTTGTTAGCACCTCGCCCAACCCCCAAGCTGGAGGACCACCCCTTGTCGGCTGTCCGCGACTGCTTATTCAATGTATTCGCAGCTACCCTCCATACCTGGAGGCCGTTCCTCCATCCGCAACCCGAGGACGCGCCATGCCGTGGTGACAGGGACCCACTTAACATGGACAGTTTCTCAACAGTCAACAAATTCCCCGCATTTGGTAGAAAGGGAAATTTTATTTCCATGTTTACAAGAGCTCTCAGTTTTTCCCGCCGTGAATCAAATTAATCCAATAAACGCTCTACTACCCTATTCCTTTAAGGTTCATTCTAGTATGATTCTCCCATCTAAGCCTAGGTCTTTCAGTTGGTCTCTTTCCTTCCCTTTTCCCACCAGATCCTGTATGTGTTTATTTTGTCCCGCTTGCGTGCCACATGCCCTGCCTGCCTCATCATTGGCTTGATCACCAGCACAGTGTGACGTTAGATATATTTAAATTAGTATTGAATATTTTTCCCGCGTACTAGTTTCGGATTTTTGCAAACCGAACACATTGCTGCGTTGTATTTTCAGGCATGTTGAAATCGGTATATAATGGAACTGACTGATATTTTTCTAAGTGCTTCGAATGTACCGGAAATTACTTATCGTACTTGCAAACTACTCAGTTAAATTTGTGCATGTGGTAAGTATGCATCCGTCAGCTGCAGCTGAGCATGCACAAATATGCACAGAAATACTACGTACCTGTCAGTGGACCGAGCTCGTGTAGAAAGGGTTCCGCCGTCGGTCGCTATGCAACGATGTCTTCCACTCTACGGCGAGCATTCTGACTACAAATATACTGTCTGTACATTAAATCAACTGTAGCCTTTATTGCACGTCTCATACGTTTGACAGACTGAAGGTTTTTGTATTCACGTTGTAATTTTAGGTTATTATTAAATATTAGTGTAGTTTTCATGCAGCTATGTTACGATAATGATGATGACTTCGTAAAGCCGAGCTGCCTCTGTCATAAATCTGTAATGACACGTGTAATAAAAGCTGAAGTTAATGCAGTCAACGTGTGTTTGTGTATGCTGGCTTTGTAAGCTCATATCTGAAATATTATTTAACGTCTACGCAACATTACAAATTTCGGTGCCATTAATTTCATTACTTATCTCCCTCCCCCCACCATTGTTTGTCACTCTACATTTTATACGCAGTCTGCTACATACCGGCGCCCAAGAGGGGTAAGTGACACCGAAATTTATAGTGGTACTTTTTATACCTCAACTGAAAGCAAAACAAATTACCACTCTCACATGTAGTTGCTCTTAAAGTGCCAGAAGGAACGTTTCTACACTGTGAGATTTGTTCGTCCTCTTCACACACTTTGAGAAACTCAGACGTGGATTATAAGCTGTAATAAGCCTCGATTATTGTGCGGCCACGCGCCATGTTGCAAGGCACGAGGCAGTGAATTAAACGTGGTTTGTGTGTGACCGTGCACTGTTTGTCTCCTCTTGTTTCTCGAACAGATAGGGTAGTTTCAGTTGGAGAGGAGATTTATTGCTGTAGCAGTGAGTAATGGCGCCTTGCTGAATATAGCGGTTTTTAACAGAGGAGGCAGTCGTTATTCTTAGAGCGGCATCATTAGCACGTCGTGGCCCCCTGTGTGTAATAACTTACGGTGCTGACGACAGACACGGGTCTGGGAGAAAAGTGAGTGTGTACGGTGTCGGAAAGTGGAGGACGGAAACCGACACTCTTACGCCACTTTCTGTCCGTGTAAGACACGTTCCTGTAACACAGAAGTACGTCTTTGGCCGCAGGCTGAATTTAAAACACTTGCTGTTGACGCGTTCGGTCTGCTGATTCAAACCGTAACGGTGTGAAGTCGTAGTGGAGTGCTGCGCCTTTGAGTGTCTGTCTTGGTAAACCAACAGTGCCTCGTATTGTTGCCCAACGTTGTTCCGTACAGTGACTAATCTAGGGGTTTGGATTACTGAGGAACCGGGTTTGATGTCTGGCAGGGACAAGAGATTTTGACGTCTCCACGGCGTCCTATCCGGTTCTGGAGTCTACTTAGCCTCCTGTCCAGCAGGTACGGAGAAGCTGTTTTCCCGGGAGTAAAGCAGGTGGGTCGTGAAACTAATCACTCACCTCCAAGTAATATCAAAGTTAAGAATGCATGGAGCCGTACCTCCATTGTTACACATACCTTCAATTTTGAGTGTTTTTAAAGCCACTATCAGTTTCTAAGTGTAGAGGGCCGTGCTGTAAGGGGTTGTGTTTTTTATGAAAGGATAGCCAAGTGCTTGACATTTGAGAGTGCAAGTGTACCGCAGGGCTGCAGGAGAAGACGAGCCAGGGTCTTAGTACGCAGAGGACCCACGTGCCTTCCGTGCTGCAGTGAACTTGAAGTTTTGATTTCGGCGGAGAAATTTAGGGGTTCCTAAGGATGTGTAGGTTGCCCCAGCGAATTTTGAACGGTGCACGTACAGATTCTTGAAATACAAAAGTATTTCTTCTTTTTTTTTATCGCGCAGCAGAACACTGCAGCTTTATCTCCTACAAAGTCTGCATCCGCCGCGACATCCCGTGACAGCGGCGGTGCTCGTGTCAGAGATAAAAAATACGCTCAGTGTTTGTTCGTTCACACATCGAATTATCTCCGTCTCGTAAGTGTGCTGTGTTACGCTTCAGTAATGCGATGTGTTGCAGCAGTGCGCGCTGTCGGTAATAGACGGCATGTACAGCCCTCCGTCATTGGTGACATTTATTTGATATACTAACATTCTGCTCAAACGACGGTTGTAATCATTCGCACGTACTTGCACATGCGTAATGGAAGAAAGAAACTGATGTGTGCCATCAGCATTCTCACAGAGATACGCCACATTATGTAATCCTTAATTCGGAGTTGTATTCAAACCTGTAACAGAGAGAGAATATTGAAAGTACGTGGTGTATATAAAAGGTTCTTCCGAGACCGTATTTTTAGCCGTTAGTGTACGTAACCTGCACTTCGAATAAAGTCGGTGGAGGCAAATCAGAATTTTCCATTTTGGAAAGGGATCGTAGGATATGTACATTTTTTGACCCCCAATCATGACTTCTGCTTCTCATCTCAACTAGAATTGTTCGTCACACAATTCCTCGGCAGATGGAAGCACCAAGACTCTAGTTCCCAGTTTCATTCATTTAGGGTCTAAGGTTGTTCGTGGTTATCTCCACTGCGTGATGGATTCTGAAGAGGACTGGGCTGTAGAACGGAGAGTCAGTTATTTAGAGGCACCGCCACGCGTAGCCTAGCAACTGAAGTCAACCCTCGCAATTTGCATTTCTGATACGCATTACGTACGTAACATGGACTCTCGCAGGATGATAAATATACATAAATTGCTTTACAATGGCTGTGATCTTACATATATACGTCATTCAGGGTCAGTCACAGCTGGGCGAGCACGGAACAACTCGGTTCCCACTGGGTGCATTTTCGTGAAATTTGACATTATAGTATTTTTCGAAAATGTGTTGAGAAAACTTAACTTTTATTAAAATCTGACAAGAGTAACGGATACATTACGTGAAGACCTATGTACATTTATGATAATATCTCACTGAATTCTTCTCGGTATGAGAAATTTTTCAGACAAATTCGTAGAGAAGTTCAAAACGCGTATTTACGGTTCAGTAACTTTCTCCCGAAAATCGTGCCGTTTATGAAATAATGTGGAAGAATATGATACAGCCAGACAGGCCACAGATGACAATGTAATAAGGCGCATGCGCTTTGCGTGCTGGATAACTAAGGCTACACACACACTCATAGTATTTAATACTTACTGATTTTCCATGGCAAAAATGGTTAGGCGAACGCGCCTCAGTATTAAGTTATACGTTCATTGCGCGTCTTGTTGACCCTGTAAACGTTTGTAAGATTAACATGAATTATTTGTATAAAGATTGATTCCGTACCGCGCAGTAAACACACTCCACAGCGGTTATAGAAATAATTACTGAATTCTGTATAGGGAAATAATCGCTCTTTGTTCTGAGATCCATACAAGACACATAAATATACTGCGTGGGCAGAACGTAGAATTGCTGAATATTAAACGTGACAGTAAATAAAGTAACCACAGTGCTTGAAAGGGTTAAATAAGATTCTTGTCTTTGTAACATTTTCCAAGCGAGAGCTGGCAGTTCTGTTTGCTGACGTAACCCCCATAGTCTCACAATAATTACCGTACTTTGTTTTCGTTAACGTCTCTCAAGCTTTAATAAATCACGACGCCCCATAAAGCTCTAACAGCCCCATACAAGTCGATTTTCTGAGAGGCGCCATCTGTCTTATCTCTGGCGCGAATTGAAACAAACAGACAGAGAGAGTAAAGTAATAGCAGTTAAGTATGTGAATCCAACTGGTTGTGACTGCGCCAACAGGATACACCGCGCCTGCTTCAATCTGAGCGTGAGACATCGTGTTTGATGAAACGTCATTTATAGAGAGAAGATAGGAAGCTAGGATGATGAATGGAAACTTTAACTAAGATCGTTGTAGCTGCCGGCACGTTCCTTGTTTGAACTGGAGGATGTAGCTAAAGAAGAGCTGAATAGGATTCAAGTGACGCAGTGTCGATGAGTGAGGCATTCATAACGTTCCGAAGGATCGTAGTGGGTCAGTCTACAGGGCAAGCACTCCAAAGTCTGCTTCCCTGATGATGAAGGCGACTTGGCCCTCCGAAACGTTGGGTGTCACTCCCCCAGTGACAGCGTCATGTCCCAGAAGACTTGAAACCTTAACACCCGTGCTGTGAGAGCCTCCAATCGCGAAAGGGTTAAACAGCTACGAAGATACAGTAAAGACGACGACGACGATGATGATGATGATGATTATGATGACGACGATGATAATGTTCCAGTACGTTAGGTCTTTTATGTTAGTGTAATGTGAAGGCAAGGAGGAAGATCAAAATTAAGGTGGCTAGACTGTATTGACAGTGATTTGAAATCGATGGGTATTAAGATATGGAGGAAGAAAGCAGAAGACAGACAGACCCGTATGCACTGTCATTCTGAAGGAGGCACTGGTTACACTGTAAGGACCACATGCCGAAGAAGAAGAAGAATGGTGGGAAGTCTCGTCATGGCAGTTGTTTCAAATTTCGGCAAAGGTAGCGACTGTCCTGTCACCTGTCGTACTTCCCTCAAGTCTCTTCAGACCGGGGTGGTGCTTGAAGTGACCAAAATGCTCCTGTCACAGACTGCCTTTCGTGACTTCTTCCCATCTCGCCTGAACCTGGATAACCGGCATAGCTAGAGAACGGCTCTGTGCAGTAAAGTAAAGCTTGCATTAAGGCTGTTAAGTGTGACTAATCCGTCGTGCCGCACCGTGGTGCAGGGTCCGTCTTGAAACGCTAGTCGTTGCTCAGCTACACAAAACAGTACTCGCATCTTGTGGAAACTAAAAGGTAAATAAGTCCCTGTCCACGCTATGAAGGTATGTAGAGGGAGGAGGGGTATAGCTCCACTCATTCTTAACCTTGGTGCTGTAGGGAGGTGAATGGTTAGCTTGAGGCTCCGGTCGCTCTACCCCCGAACAAAGAGTGCCCGGTACCCCTGTTGGGCCCAGTGAACGTCGGGACGTTTTGAAAAAAGTCTCTGCCGGGAATCGAAACACAGTTTGTCCGTCGTCCAGCCCCTTGGCCTTAATATTAATTATCGTGTTCACGTGAGCCACCACAGGACCCCAAGATCCAGATGCACCCAATGCAGACCCTGCCATCGTTTCACTGCAGTATTGTCCTTCCAGCTGCGCTACATATGTTGTCTGTGCTGTCAGCCGTGCGTGTTTCAGTCAGTTTGTTGTTGTGCAGTACAATGGAGCGTGTTATAAACTGTTGAAAAAGACTGGCATAATCTGCCGTAATTAAAGCAGAGTTAGTTTGTGGAAGGCTCGTTTCTTTTCATATCGCACTGTGATATTGTTTAACACGCGGACGGGAACTTTTCGCTTAAAACGTCCGCCACATGACATATTGTAAAAGATTAATTGTACCCAGGAGACATTGCGGTTGTATCGAGCGTTCGAGCTTAAGCAGCAAGCGTAAAATGCTGGAACGCTGAACCAATGTGAATGTGTGGTCACTGGCACGGTACGAGTCGAAGATCTGCGGCTTTCAGCGTAAAAAAATTAACTGCAGTGACTGTTTGGATGTTTTGGTCGATAGACAAAGAATTCACTACGTTATTAAGTCCGTTCTGCGTTCTGTCACCGGTTCCTTACTCTCCAGCAATTGCTGTCACGGTTGATGGCACACAATGACCTCTCTGATCTCGATGCATCGATAAGCGAATATTTTGTCTTTCGGTTTAAAATAAGGTCTTGTATCCCTTTAGTACTGTGTGTTTCTTTCTGATTAATATGAAGCTGTAATGCGAAATTGTTGATAATGAAATCTACTGATACAATTTCAGGCTATGTGCAAAAATTTTTGCCTCGTGGCAAGAAATTTTGTCAAAAATGTCTAACCCCAATACAGCAGTGCGTAATCCACTTCTCACGCAGTATAGATACTTTATTGTCTACGTATATATCAACACAGTTGTGCTTGCTGCAGTGCCGCCGACTCCAACGTACTGTCCAAAGTCTACAAAATCTCCATGGTCTCTGAACTCCGTCAGTTGCAAGTTAGTATACCGTCGGTGACAGAGGAGTGAAATGTGGCTATGAAGCAATGGTGGAGTGGCAGTGACAGAGAAAAACGGACGTACTCGGAGAAAAACCTGACCGAGTGCCACTTTGTCCAGGACATAGACTGACCTGGGGTCGCGGTGAGATAACGGCTAGGGAACTGCCCGAGCCATGGCACGGTCCAAAATGTGAAGCTTTTGTGGTGTTCCTCAGGGACTCCATAATTTAGTGGCTGCTATAGCCACTTCTTTCTACAGCTTTGCCAGTTTGTAATTTACTGATCATCCTATAATTAGATGCTACAGAACACTGACAGCCGATCCCAGTGGCTGCGTGGTTTAAGGCGTGGGTCTGCGGCCGTTCGCTTGCTGGGATTGCGGGTTCGAATCCCGCCGGCGGCATGTATGTCTGTCTCTTGTGAGTGTTGTGTGTTGTCAGGTAGAGGTCTCTGCGTCGGACTGATCACTCGTCCAGAGGAATCTGACCGAGTGTGGTGTGCGTGTCTGAGTGCGATCGTGAAGCCTGGATAATGAGGAGGCCCTGGCCCACTGGGGGCTGTTGTGCCATGGGGGAAAAAATAACATTGGCAGTTGAAATAGCTCTTTAAATGAGCCATCAACAGTACATGTTAGACTGAGTCTAGAACCAAACTTGCAGTACTGAGCCGGCCTTTCGTTCTTTGCAGTTAATATATGATTAAGTCAACTAGCTGATTCAAAATTCAGTTCATATGCTTTCAAGCAAGACCCGAAACGGGGACTTGCCGGCCGAGTTAACAGCGTACGCTAAGTGCTCACTTCGTCACGTGGCCTGTTATGCACGGCGCTCTGCTGCGCGCGAGTTGGGTTAATTACTTGGCCGCCTGATATCGCTCGCTTCCGTGCATATGCTACTCTGATTTCCATTTGCAGGCACTGAAACTGACATGTGGATTTGTCGTCACTATTTCCATGTTTGCGGTGGTTACACGTGGAGTAAGCCTTGCTGCGTTCTTGCACGTCATGGACACAAGTTTTTTGCTTTTGACGGCCACGTGATATCTAATGGAAGCAAATTATTACTTGTGGTTTGTATGTTTCTGATTCAATGTCTGTGGTGCAAATAGAAAGCTTATAGCAACGTTGT
Source organism: Coptotermes formosanus (assembly GCA_013340265.1). NCBI lineage: Eukaryota > Metazoa > Arthropoda > Insecta > Blattodea > Rhinotermitidae > Coptotermes > Coptotermes formosanus. Next base: position 965,526 of record BLKM01000138.1, read on the forward strand.
ACAGGGCGTAATGCGAGCAGACAGGTGCAGGCCGGCCTTGGCCTTATGGCTGGTGTCAACTGATACCGCTGTTTGTGGTGCCTGTGTGGCACACACACACACACACATGGACAGTGGTAGGTACGTTTACCAGAGCCTGTGTTTGTGTTATTCATGTAATTTCGCGGTGGTGTCAGTAGCTTATACATGTAAGGCTATCCCATTACAGGCCCGGACTGGCCCTTAGGACTCCAGGAGGTTGAGGCTCCCAGAATTTCTAGACATCCGGCAAATGAAGGTGGTAAGGTTGGCAGCCCTACGCACCGGCCGCCTTTATCCCCCGCACTTCACTTTTCTCGACACATTTTTAGTAAACTCTCCGATATAAGACTTCACGAAAATCCATCCAGCGGTATCAGAGTTGCTACTTGCGGACGGATGGACGGACAGACATGGAAAAGCTAGTAGTCGCTTTCGCATGCGCACATGGCCACTACAACAGGAAATGACAGAAAATGGCAGCTATTCCTACCGTAGAACTAGAGTCAGGCCTGTGTGACATATCTGTGCTGTGCTGAGTCTTCAGCAGGCTGTGACTTATCGGGGCGAATGCACGGAAATATTAATAGGAAACAACTTATAATGACACTGTCTAACCTTTCAGTTTATGGATCCTTTTTTCTGAATTTTTGTTTGTTGCAAGTTCCGTTAAAACCGCACTTACACATTACAGGCGCATTCCGTGTATTTATTTCGCAGATTGCGTGCGAGGCAGTTGCATCTGCAATCCGAAGTCTTTCTTTCGATTGTTTGTAATTGCTCCACAAGAAGTGTTCTGCCGCAGTTTTAATCAGCCTATTGCTGTAATCTGTCGTTAGTTCTCGTGCTGGCGGTAGGTGGCCCGCAAGGTCGGTTAGTTCATGCGATATCTCTGGCTTTTCGCAAATTGGATGAGTCCCTTCATTACGAGCCAGGTTTCTGTTTCAGAGTGCTTTACATGTTTCTGCTCGTATCCAACGGTCGTGTGACACGTAACAACGCTAATCCATGTGTTACTGCGATGCCTGCCCGAGTTTATAACTAAATTTCAAGGTTATAATTATATATAGCAGTCAGAAGCGACTGGAATTCACGAGGAAATTGCATTGTTTCATTGGCGGTTTAATCTTCTATTTTCTCGTAAAATTATAATTGCATTGGCGGTTCTAAACCTTTTACATTGCTCGCTGCACACTTGGCATATTCTTTCTTCTTGATGGCGCATTAGAATTAGAAAAGGCAACTAAAGTGTGTAATAATATCACACGTGTCGTCAAATAGTGTCTCTTATCCTATAGACAGGTAAGGTAGTTCTAAAGCAGAAGTATGACGCAGTTTTGATACAGTGTGAATCTAATGAGCTTAATTGAATGCTGTGGTTTTAAAATTTTATATAGTGGTGCGCCGTCAGCTTGGCAAACGTTCGTCGAACGCCCTGCACCTTTCTTAACGTTGTGTGTGTGTGTGTGTGTGCGCGCGCGCGCGCGTGTGTATGTGTGCGTGTGTATATGTGTGTGCGTGTGTATATGTGTGTGCGTGTGTGTATGTGTGCGTGCGTGTATGTGCGTGTGCGTGCGTGTATATGTGTGCGTGCATGCGCTCGCGCGTGTATGTGCGCGCGTGTATGTGTGTGCGCGCGTGTGTATGCGTGCGCGCGTGCGCGTGTGTATGTGTGTGCGTGTGTATGTGCGTGCGTGCGTGTGTTTATAAGGAATTCTTCAATCAGATTTTCTTTGTTAAAATTTGATTTGCATATGAAACGGTACGAGTAAGTTGCTGCAGTACTGTAGCCTGTAGCCTGTAACTGAGGTCAAATTCACCCTGTGACATGCCGTGTAGGTAAAGAGGGGGAGCAGAGGTACATCAGCTTTACTCTTTCTTTAATCTTGGCGCGTGTTGGGGGTAGATGTTTAACGCCAAGCCCGGCCGCTTTACCCGCGGGAAAGAGACGCGGTACTCATTATGTGGGAATCTGGGTGGGCCCCAGGCCGGTGTGGACGGGTGCGGAAAACCTTGACTTCCATCTAGGATTCGATCCCCAGACCGTGAGGCCCGTAGCGAGTCGCCATCCCTGCCCGAAGCCTGTAGCTGTCAAACGGAAACCTCTGCGTAGATTTTCGCTGCTGCCATGTGCTGTTTACTTTGTGCATGAAGCCTCGCAACAACTGATATTCCGTCCCTGGCGGCGTGCACTTAGAATGCACACACAAAGTACAGCCGTGAGACACAGGGACTGCCGTTTGTACCACGGGGTCATTATACCCGTCGCAGACGCAGTGCTGCTACATTATGTCCAGAGTGTGTTCAAGGGCAGAAAGCGATCCCTTACGGGCTTTGCCGTAGTGAAACATCCCCAAACGGTTAAATACGTTTGTCGATATTGTGGGAGGATGTAATAACTTTTTGCATGAGATCAGTTGCTTGGAAATGTTTATACTTTGCTAACATGCACGACGCTTTGAGATAATCATTAACGGCGACGACGACAAGAAGAGGAAGAGGAAGAAGAAGAAGAAGAAGAAGAACGACAACAACAACAACAACAACGTCGTCGTTGTCATACACATTCCAGTTCTTGGCTGGCGTAGCGTGCGCTTAATGTAACGGCCTGTAGCTTGTTGACATCTCGTAAACGAGGCGGATACTGTGCAGCACAAAAGTCTGTGTGCTGCGTGTGAATTTATGCTGCCTCTGTACAGAATTTCAGTGTGTATGGCTGTGTGGAATGGCTGGTGCTCCAGCTGTTCATTGCTTAAAGAGTAACACCTTCAGTAAAGCTGAGAACTCCGGATTTAAAATGTGTTCCAGTACAAGCGGATGTGTGTCTTATGGTAACAACTGTACTCAAGCGGCGGCGATGAAAGTCATGGAGGGTTACGACGCAGTTGCCGTAAGAGCAATGGGATAGTTTGCACAGTGAATGGTCAGCAGGCGCTTTTGCACCGTGGCTGTCTGATGGCCAAAACACACAGTTACACTACGCGAGCCGTAATCCTATCACTGGAGGTGTAATCCGACGGGGAAGTTAGGGTGAAGCTCGCTTCACACTAGCACTCAGTGTGCTCGTAATGCTGTACGGCGTCATGCGCTACTGTACTCGATTAAAAGGTCCGTGTGAAGCGATTAGAAAGAATCTCTGTGGGAGACCAGAAGTACCTGCCGAATTCACGACTGAAGAAATAAAAGAATACTCAAATGGTGAGGCGTAATGCTTCGACCAACGTGCCTACGCGTTAGGTAACGTTTGTCGTGGGAGTTACTGCTGTCTGTGACGGGGAACGCGTGTTTGTACGCTCAGTATGACATAACGTTCGTTTCTTTCTGCCTGTTGGTACCTCCGTGTATCAGTTCAGTGCTTCAGACATCAGGTTACTTCAGATTTGGCATATAGTCTGCAGAGAGATAAGCCTGCTGTCTACAGGGCGAATTCATTGTTAGAACCCTGTGAAACGGAAATCAATCCGCTCTGCTCGTCTGCAGTATCGAAACTGAATCAGTTTGGAACGAGCTGGAAGAAAGTCGGCAGAAGCTCTGCCCGGGGGGTGGGTGGGTAGAGTTTTAAATGTCACTGTGTGTAGGTCAGAAGATTTAATTATTGCTAGTAAGGAGATTGGTCTAGAAGTAAATGCTGAGAAAACTAAGTACATGGTCATGTCTCGAAATCAGAGTGCAGGACACAATCACAACATAAAGATAGATAATAAATCCTTTGAAAGGGTGGAAGAATTCAAATATTTGGG
>BLKM01000138.1:975229-1010612 GCA_013340265.1 Coptotermes formosanus
GGTAATGAACCTTCGGGTTCCATAAAATGCGGGGAATTTCTTGACTAGCTGATAAACTGTTAGCTTCTCAGGAAGGCCTCTGCTCCATGGAGTTAGTTAGTTAGTTAGTTAGTTAGTTGAGAAACTGTCACCTTTTCAACAACGACTCTGCCCAGTGGAGTTAGTTACCAACGTCAGTGACAAGAATTGTTCTAGCATGTACTTCGGTTGATATCTAGTAACATATATTGGAAAAAGGAAAAATTTTCACAGAGGCGACCTCCTCGTTACGCCCTCGCTTGACACACTTCACAAATACGACCCATATAAAGACGAGCAGTTCTTCGTAGCAAGGGAAGTTCGCGAGAGCTACCAACGATCAGTCATGGCGGAATCCTGATACAATACGTACCGCCGCGATCATGCGGCAACTTCTCCGACACGGCACTTGTGAGGGAAATCCAAATGAGAGTCTGCAGGCGCAAATCCGAGCTATCACACAATGTAGCTAGCCTATGGAAGAGTATCTTGATTACCTTTTAAAGCCTAGCGGTAACTTTACATACCACCAGGTTTAACATTAAAAAATTCTACGTGGTGCCCACATTGCGTTTATATGTTTTGTACGGATCTCAGAACAAACAGCAACTTTTGCTTTGTAAAACATTAAGAGACTGGTTTTTATAACCGAAGTGGAGAGTGTTTACAGCGTGGTACGCACTGAGTCCTTATATAAAACAGATAGGCTTCGTCTTTAAAGGGTTAATAAGCAACAGGATTAAATGACGCAGATGAGTGACAGGGCTCTGCCTTGTACACCAGAAGTACTGGGTTTGTATCTTCGCCTGTCACTACAGTTTTGTTGTGTTCCCTCGGCCCCTCCACTTCCTTAAGTACTATTCTTCACCACCTTGTAGCCTATGAATGTAAAATGTCATGCAAAACAATAATACGCCAAGTTTCTGACGACCATTAAGTTGGAAATCATCATGAGAAGAAACCGGCACAATAACTCTTGCGCATTACCAAAGATTACATCTTCGTCTAAAAAATTTACCGGACATCCTAATTACGTAATGACGCATAAGGAAAATCAGCATCACAACTTCGCTCAGTTAGTGGCGTGACAGGGCTACGGGATAGGAGACCGGATTTCTCTCAGGCACGGGAAAGTGCTCCCCCGTCGGCACTGCGTCCACACGGACCAACCTCATGTCCAACGGGCATAATGAGATCTTGACTGCGATGTAAACCTGAACACTAGCCTCCACTACGCGTCCGCATTAAGAATACGTGGAGCGTACCTCCAACAGTCCTCCATGATTCTTAACTCACTACTGGAAGAGCGTTACGTTTATCCTGTTAATCCCTTCAATACTGAGAACGAGATACCTCGGTTAAAAGCGCTTGTCCCTAACAATTAGATTCCACTCTCTTTGAGACCACAGAAAGAAAACTTCTCAAATTATCTACAGTTTAGGTAAATATGTATTATTAATTACACAGATGTTATCATGGAAATGCACATATGTCTGAATGTGTTTCAGGCGTTTCAAGCCTGATGGTAAATATATATGTAACAGTTCCTGCAGCATTAAGAAATTCTGGGTTTTGACACATATATGGTATGAGTCTCACAACAGTGAGAGATTATATGAGCAGCTTTAACCAGCTAGTCTTTGTAAGGTAAATGGACTGTGTTCGCTGTGAGGTAAAAAAATTGTATACATTATTTAGATGACGCTCATTCTTGAAACGCCAATATCAAAGAAGTTTGACGCCTTGAATTATCCTAATATTTCCTGTTGCTCAGGTAACACAAACATTCAATCAGGTCAACACGCTTCAGTTAACTTCTGAATGCGTTCACCAAGATGTAGTTCAACGTGTGCAGAGTGAATGGTGCGCACGAGGAACGTGACAGACTCTCACTTACTCTTACAAAAGCGTCTAAGACTACCTGGTCACATCCCCTCAACTATTCATGTTCTGCTGAAGACCCAAACTGAATTATGAAGCAGTCTTGCAGTCTCGACTTATCATTCTGTCTCATCACGCCGTCCCACCACCTACCGCACTATCACAACAGAAAGATTTCCTGGTAAATGCTTCTCGTGCCAAGCCTTAGAGTAAACCTCAAGCACGTGATGTTAGACAACAGCGCAAAAAGGGCCCAAGCCTGAACACAGATTCACAGACAGTGACAAGAGGGCTTGAAAATAATGGTGCCAGGAATGCAGAACTGCAGCACATAGGTGCTTCAAGTGCTCACAGTACAAAGACATGTATTCTTGCAATTTATCTGACGGACTTCTCAGACGTGTGTGGACAATCCTGTTTGTATCTTTCCGCCATTCTGTTACAAAAGTAACAAGGGCACTTCTTAGTGTTCAGTTCAGAACATTTTGTCGTAACGTCTGCTACCTAAAAATGTAAGTACTAATACATATCACACGATAATTTTGTGTTATCTGAGCCTTAAACTTGGTCTCTCACAATCGGAATAACAAAATTTAGGGTGTTTGAAAACAGGATGCCGAGGGAAATATTTGGACTTTGACGACAAACGACAGGCGGGAGACAGAAAATTACAAGACGTGGAGCCTCGCAATCGGCAACTAGATATACTCTTCAATGCCGGCCTCGGTGCACTGTACGGATTTTTTATCATTCACATGCTGCTGGCCCCGGTGTATCGTACGCCTTTAATGTATTTAAGGGCATTATAAATTAACAGAACACCTTTGTCTTGGGCAGTAGTTTGAATTTGAAACCCAGCGTCATTGGAGGGCTGTGGTGATCACATAAAAAGGCATAACATAAGCAGGGCACGTAGAAGACTTGAAAGAGTTCAGAACTGCGTACAAAATTTTGGTAGGGAATTTTCATTATGGGGAATTACTTGGAATACATAGGTATGAACTGGATAATAATATTAAAATGGACACTACAAAGGTAATACAGAGCAATATTAACTGAATTCATCTGGCTCAGCAATGTGACAAGTAGCAGACACTTGTGAACACGGACATGAACACGCGGGCTACACAAAGGTCGGGAGTTTTCATAAGCACCTGGGCCAGAGGCAAGTGTTCAGGAAGGACCCTCCTCCATGGAGTTAGTTAGATGGTCCTTACATGGCGACAAACTGTCACTGAGTGGACTCGCACTCTCGAATCGAAACATCGGTAATTGAAAGGCACTGCTGCCGATTGCCTGTCATGGTTGAAGTGGACCTGTCTGCTTGTTGCCATGGAGATGGAACATGGGGTCACTCCAACTTGGTCTGCCAGACGGAACTTTGTTTGCGCCAAGGAAGTTCCTGACGGTTGGAGTAATTACACACACCCAGACCTGGGACATGTCGAATACAGGGGACGGTGGCGGGTTCAATAAATGATACTGTGCTTTCACTGTTAGAAACGTCCGACATTGCGATGGGAAGGGGAAGGCAGGGCGACAGAAAGGAGAGAGAGAAATCTGAGATATGAAGGACAGAATGAGGACAGGAAGATAGAAATAAAGAAGGGAAGCAAGCACGTAGAAAGGAAATAAGAATCAAAGCAAGACACGTGACAAACATGACGGGAAAAAAGAACCAGTCAGAAGCAGAGATAAATTAAATAATCCCACGTATTTTACTCAGGTATTCCCCACAACTAATGTTCATTGCCTCACAAATCCCAAAACTTGTTACACATCACTGCGTATTTACCCATAACTAACCAACGGAATGGCATAGTGTCTTTCTGAACAAGCTAACAGTAGCTCAACTAGTCAAATTTCCTGTCTTTGATGGAAGCCAAAGTTTCACTACCATGCGCACGACAGTCAAGAACTGCTTGTTTGTACACATAATCAAATGCACTTTCGGGGTCTCAAACTGTAACAAGCACAAATTACCCGCTGGCATCCACAGCTCTGTCTCTGCCACCCCTCCACCCCCTTCTCTATAGCTAATGTTTAAACCCAACAAAAGAACACAGCACGTACCAAGCTACAGCGGTACACAGTAGGCCACAATGCTGTGGCAGGTGCTCCCTGCTAGAAGGCTGCGGCGCAAACTGCAGTGACAAAACGACAGATATCAAAGTTACTTGAAGTTGGCAAGCCTGAGGGGAACTATGCAAAGCAGAAGAGGGAGTCGAAGTCAGTAAACTACGGTAATTGGAGCAGAGATAAGCAGCAGAATGGAAACGTTCGTGCTGCAATACATAATTATGGGTCGTTATTAAACAGTGTTGCCTGTACTTATGCAAGGTGCGAACCAATGGGACTGAACAGAAATTTACACAGTTGGTGAACCGAAAGCTATTAATCAGTGAGACGAGGCGCCAGAAGCGGCACACGTGCGCTATTCAACTGTCCGTATGAACACGGCTGCCTTGCTGCTATGCTGACAGGCTTAGCACAATAGAGACTTCACATAATATGACAAAAATGGTGGTGATGGTGGTGATAATCGTGTAACAGTGCAAACCGAGAACACAAAAAGTTGTCATTTAAAGCGCAATCAGTCTGAACCTCGTCACTAAATGGAAATGCGTGGTAACTTCACGCCCTGGCCGTTTTACCCTCGGGGACAAAACCTAGTATCAATTTAACAGAAGGCTGGGGCAGGTTCCGGAGGCGATCTGGGTGTTTTTAAGAGAACAAGATTTTTTGCCCTCCTGGAATCGAAACCCCCATCATTCAGAGCGTAGCCTGGCCATTACACCCACTGGCAATCCTCGGTCCCATCCGAATATACAGCACTCTTCAAACAACGCCCACCAGTTAAGACGATCATGTGACAGTTGCATGCGCATCACAACAAGAACATCTGCTTCCCTACGAGACCGTAAACCTCCCATCTCCTCCTTGGTCTTCCATGTCGCCGCTTTCCAAGAAATTTCTCTGCCAAAATTCTGTAAGCGTGACTGTACTCTACCATTCCACCACAAATCGCACGTTGAAGGAACAACAACTACGGTGACAATGCTGCTGCTGCTGCTGCTGCTGCTGCTGATGATGATGATGATGATGATGACTACTGGATACAGTCCTCTCTGTAGATACAGTAATAAGCCTTCGGGTTCCACAGGAGCGTTGAAGTTGTCGGCCAGATCAGTAAGCCATCATCACATCCAAAGATTCTTGTAGCTAGGACACACCTCTGTACTTCGTTAACAATTTTTCGCGTTTCCATTCCTTATACACTATTGCGTATTTGTTCAAGTGTTAACAGCATAAGCAGCAAAGCAATTAAATTGTCACAAAAAATCAGTCACAACCAACTCTGTTTATATCTCTTTATTTGGAGGTTTGAGCTACAAGTTTCGGCCTGTTATGGCCATCATCAGGCTCCTCTAAAAAACATGAACACTGAAACTCAAGAAAGTAAATAGCACCTCACGCACCGCACACACGACACGACCGTGGAAGAAAAGCCAGGTTACAACATTGATGGCAGCTGATAGCGCTGAAATTATTTATTACACACGTCGTCATCTTATGGTCGACTGTGGATTTACCTTCCATCTTTCATACCTGCATATGTCTTACATATATTTTATTTCATTTTAATCTTATTTTATATATATACAAAACAGTATATTTTAACTCACTGTGAAGCGGAAGGCCTCCCCCTTTCTGAAAAGTAGAGTTTCAGTGTTCATGTTTTTTACAGCAGCCTGATGATGGCCATAACAGGCCGAAACTTGTAGCTCAAATCTCCAAATAAAAAGATACAAACAGAGTTGGCTGTGACTGATTTTTCTGTCAAAATTGAAACATACGCCAACGGGGATGTTGAACATTAAAAAAGCAATTAAACTTCAAAAAGCAAGTGTTCAATTACCTTGTTTCCTGAAGACGCATGAGTCATACAGACATACCAACGATCAAATTTCCCACACGAAGTCTCGGGAACTTATTAAATTGGCAAACCTGTAGGGAAGTTTCAAAATAACCGCACAAAGAACTCACAGCTCAAACACTACCGCCAAGATCCACATTAAACTTCGCTCGTGAAAGTTGAAAAACTTTAGTTGCCTAAAGAAACTTCAGATTCAAAAACGAAGCCTGTAATATGCAGATGGAGACTGAACAAAGAAAACCGTCACCCAAAGGACAAAATCACGTACTTGGGCCACTCTTACCGGCTAATTCTGTGTTAAGAGTTTGTTGGCGTTTAACCTTTTAAAGCCTAGCGGTAACTTTACATACCACCAGGTTTAACATTAAAAAACTCTACGTGGTGCCCACATTGCGTTTATGTGTTTTGTACAGATCTCAGAACAAACAGCAACTTTTGCCTTATAAAACATTAAGAGACTGCTTTTTATAACCAAAGTGGAGAGTGTTGACAACGCGATACGCACTGAGTCCTTATATAAAACAGATCCGCTTCGTCATTAAAGTGTTAAACCTGTTCTTATAGCTTACCGGCAAACACGGACACGTGCGCACACAGTCCATGCAGGTTCTCAGCTGAGGAACAGCTGAAATCATACGGTTCCTCATTCAGTTCCTTAACCCTTCATATGGCTACGGCAATTATAGGTCTGTATACCACCCGCCTTACTTCACCACACAGTGTATTAATGTGTCGTGTTTCGTATAATTCACATAATAAGCAGTAACAATTCCCCGACAAAATATTAATCAGCCGGACTGCAAATGGTGACGGACTATCCTCTGAGTGATTTTCACACATATATTATTTAAACACCTCTCGCCTTACAGACGTTAACGGCCACCATAACCTCATGTCCCTATTATTTTGGACTAAAGACAGGCCCCAGTAGCTTAATAATCCCAATACAGGACACCATAGCATAGGGTCAAAGGAGATGCGCACTGCTTAAACAATGCTAAGCGCGCAGCACAAATCCACACAGAATGTTCTTCCTCAGAAGCTGATGGTTCCTCAGCTAATCAACAATTCTCAGCACTTCATGGAACCAGAAATGTTATTATTGTGAGATCTGACATTCTCATTGCGGTAAAGTAAAACGTTCACGGCCTTGTGAGATACGACGACGTCCAATTCGCTAAATACCTACCAAAGTGTACGGCGTCATACAGAAGACGATCGCCGTCCAGTTCACTTGCTGCTATCCTCACACATACAAATCCGTTCCAACGGCGAACATCGGATAAGACACACAAACACACTGTGTGGGCAGAAGGCAGGAATTTTAAATATTACATCTGGTGCTACATATAGCAGCCAAAGTGCGTTACTGGGCTAACCTGCGCACGCGCACATCGCACCAGCCGCGGAGCGATACTTCGCTTGGGCGTGTAGCCACAAACAAAGACTAGGGCCAGTATCAATAAGAAACTGAAATCGGGGTCACTGAACTCACGGACACTATCGACTGTTGCCACGACATCACCACTTGTGCCGTTTTCGGCACATCTATTCGGCCGTTCGGGTGCCGCGGCAGCGATGTAATGTAATTCAATATACAGGGTGTGTCAGAATAGAAGTAAACAGAAGTAGGTACAAATTCCACTAGATTAGTGGGTTCGAAGTCCAGTATTTTTTTCTATGTTTGTGTTTTCGTGTGCATATAGAGACCTTCCGACATGCCAGTCCCCATTTCAGGGAGTCCTACCGTTGTATACAGGACAGGTTCACAAACCCGGGTAAAGTTAGTGTTCTGTGACCCACTGGTCTGCAGCGCTCTTGAACAGAGCAGGGGCAAGCTAATTTGCTAAATAGTCTTCTGATGTGACGCCATGTGATACCAACGTTTCGAAGCAACCTGCTGTCTCCGAAACATCTGTAAGTCGCTACAAGACCACAAGCGTGACACGAGAGGAGACGGCAATCTTCATGCACACCACCGCCAGAACAGCAAACCGTACAATGTACAGCAACGTTGGTGTTACACCTTTCAAGAACTCACAACTAATTAATTATATGGACAGGAGCCAACATCTTCAGCTACTCAACAGCCCCCCCCCCCCCCCGTGTTAGAAGACGACTAATGTGCATTTACATTCTGGCAAGAACCGGCCACTGATCACTCTTCTGTGCCAGATGAATCCAAACCAATCCCTGCCATTTTACTTATTTAATATCTGCTTTACTATTATCCTCCCATCTTACAAAATAAGTACCAGTCGTCTCACTGGCGAATTAGCCAACTAACTACCTTAACTGTGTGGCGTATCTCATCCCTGCGACAGAGGCATGTAGAAATTCTACGGGTGGCCAATGAACACTTCTTTACTCCCTTCTCACAATACCATCCTTCTACCTCATTTGACGTACGAACCACTGCAGTAAAAGCAGTGTCGTTACATAAACTGGAGACCCAACAAATTGTGATATTAGCGGGATTCAAACCAGCGTCCATAACATGCAGCGCCACAGTGTCTTGATTTACAAATGCTCCTTAGTTCGGTATCGCATGCATGTGTTTGTGGTATGAGAGAAGCCAGGCAGCCCCTCCCACTGTGCAACCCACAAAACCGTAGAGTAGAAAGGCTGTGCATCTCCGAGAGTACAGAATGTTACCAAGTGTACTGCACGACTCCCCCTATGACACAAAAACTCATTCACTCCGCCGGACAATTCTGATGCACAAATCTCGTACTTTCGTCGGAATCACATACGGCATACTCTACAAAGACAAATTGTGAAGCTGTCCTGGCACATCAGAAGGCACTGTTGGGTCCTCTTCGCGGATACTCAAAAGAAAACCACAAAACTAGGTCAACAGCTCTCACTACAAAAATAGTTGTGTGTCCGAAAGAAGCCTGAATTGCCGAACACTACACAGAAATTTCGGTGTGTCCGGAGACAGTACCCCATCTTTCATGTCGAAGGAACCCACCACACCAATAAACCTCCAACAATGAACCTGTTTCAAACCCCACATATGCAACACGTCGGCCTACTTCTCACAAGTGTAAGGTCCGTGAAAACCTGTAATGCCTCCTGGACATGCGAATTTGCGACTAGCCATAATTTTGACACGCCACTGACCTCTACCGCACGCCACTGACAATCCCATAAGGCACTGGACATACAAGTTGCATCGTCGTTTCTCCCGACGGACTTCACTTCCCGTCAAAAATAAATTGTGACCTTATCAAAGACACATCCTCCGCTGTGAGTTGCGATAAAACCTAGCCGCAAATCGTACATCCGACAGGCAACCTCTAATAATAAACGGAAGGCTGAGGACTGTCCAAACAGTCCACCTGTCAGGTTGGGACCTGGTAGACCGTGAATGTTAGCAGTCTTGGACATTCAGTATCTGAACTGAGCGAGAAACGAAATGCAGCGTTATGTCGCAGAAGAACAGACTCGTTGCCCAAACTGCTGAGCAAGACCAAAACTCGGATAAAAGGCAGTTGCTTGGTACAGACACTTACTCAGAAGAAAAGGAACAGGAAGTGACGAAATGGTTTCCTCACACGTTTTACAAACACCCTGTAAATAAAATTAAAAAAATATTCCTTTGACTTTTCTTATCCCTTTACTTTATTGCCGTTGTGTCACGAACACCAACTCCTAAGGACAAAAAAAAATTCTCGTAGAGCAATTGTCATACAAAATCCGAAAACTGCAGTATTTGTTTCATTTGTTTTATTTCTCAAATGAAGTTTTGTCACATTTCTAAACACGAATCACTGTTCAAATATAAGCATCGCCTTTTCTAAAGTGTTGAGTAGATAATCGCTGAATTACTCTCAGACTGAGTAATGCTTCAGACAAAAGTTGTAGGGAAGATTAAAACGCACATTTTACGTTCAGTAACTTTTTCTCCTAAAATCGTGCAGTTTAAGAGAAAATGTGGAAAAATGTGGTACACCCAGACAGGTCACAGATGACAATAGAATACGGATCACGCGCTTTGCATGCTGGATAACTAAGGCTACAGCCACACACTCAGAATATGTGACTCTTAGTCCCTTTCCACGACAACAGTGGTTACGCGAACGCGCCTCAATATTACATTATACGTACACTGGCTGTCTCGTTTCTTCATCTCTGCAGTTTTTCCTGGGTCTCTATTTCTCTGCCCCCACCATCTTCCCCACATGCGCTCTCCACTGCCTTCTCTATTTCTCTCTACCCAGCACTGTCAGCTACTCCAGTCTATTCACCGCACTATCTGTCTCTGATCCAAGCAGTACCGCCTGCCCAAACTTCTTGATTCCAAACATCAGAACCCACACCTCGATCCATCATTCAGGCACTCCAGTCGCTTGCATTTACTGTTGGCGTGTAACCAACTGTGATTCAGGGTACGTACTGGTCTGCTCTCCAGTAATGAACTACAACACAAGTGCGACAAATCCCATATTCCTCGCATAACACGGCAGTCATAGGCACCCATCTTCTCACAGACCGCATCTAGAGACAAGCACAGGAGGTGTCTTCACCAATAATCTTCCTCCCACATTCCCATTGCACTGTTCTTCGTCTGACGTAATGTTGGTTGCCATGGTGACACTTAACAGTACGATATGGTCAAATGTCCTGTCATCCGGTGAATTCAGGCTAATGTAATGCATAATCTTTGTTGCCATGGTGACAGCGACTTCTGACACGTGTTCTGACAGCACCAGTGCTGTATTCTAGAATGTTATGTTTCTGCAACATCTTGGCATACTTTAGATAATCATTATTTTTTACCTTTTATTATCCCACCTACCGTGAACAACTGACATGCTACAACAGGAACACGTGGTTCGCTCTTTTGAACACAGTTCCACAAATTAGGGACATCTCGACGGGTTCAGAAACTACCAGCTTCTCGAGAAGGAGTCTGGTCCACAGAGTTAAACAGGGCACTGCCTACCTGCCAACTATCGGTCATATGAAGTACTAATTTCGTTAATATCGATAAATCCTAATTCCTTGTTTTTGTCCCAATTTCTACCCGTTTAATTTTATAATTCCTGCTAATTGGTCTCATTATCAAATGGCCGAATCACATGCCAACCAACGGAAACAGCTCGCATTAACGTATTTTATGACAGGATTCTGTGGCGACATACGACGCCTGGAATATAGTCAGCATAACAAGCAGTGATGTCTGTAGGTTTGCTCGGTTCTAGGGATATCAAAACAGAGATGGCTAGGAGATACAAAAAACTGGCACTCTTCGAAACATGTTACATTTGAGTTACATCAAACCACTACATCTGTCAAAAGGATATTAAATTAATTCTGTTTTCTCAGAAACAATATAAACAAGTCTGAGTTCTTTGTTCACATACTACATCCCATTCAAACACTTGCCGAAGGGGATACTGCCTGCCGCCACACATAAATTTCCGTAGTGTTCGCAATGTGTTTCCTCCAGCATGTTACAAAACACAGTAACATGCCTCGGAAACTACCCCGCACGCGTATAAATATGATACTTAGCCCTCTGGGGACTGAAATTAATCCACATGGTAAAGATACAGCTCGTACCGCGCAGTAAACACCTATACTTCAGTTAAAAAAGACCAGTTAATGAAGTGCAGGAACATAATGGTTATTTACTGTAAGAATCATATGGAAACCAGAAATGCATCGTGTGGGCAGAAAGCAGGGTTTGTAGTGTCAAACACGGCTGTAAGTTTAGTAACTACTAGGCCTTCAATGATTAAATTAGGAGTTAAAAACTAAATTGTGAAACATAAAACAAACTGGAAAAACCTGTTCATATTTCATCTGCGAAAGTATGTATGGATGCACTGTATTCCAGTACTGCATTACACCATTCTATAACACAACTATGTGCTCGATGCAAAAATCTAATTATTTAGACGAAGCTTTGGAAGAACGAGACAGCGTAACCACATCCACGAGTTTTCCTCATCGCCGTGACTCTGCGGCAACTTCTCCGTCATCCGTGTGTTGCGGTTAATCCAAACAGTCAACTGCAGGCGGGTTGAAGGAATTTCACTGCTTCTGAACCACTTCTCTGCCATACGAGAGCTCGAAATAACTACGTCACTATCTCAAGACACACTTGCTTCTTACCTTTTTTTGTGGCTTTCTACCTGCTTCACATTTTTACCCGCACACACCCACAGTTCCCCCAACTGCAGTACGGACTATACTTTGTTGCCTGCACCTCGCCTCCATACACCACTTTGATCTCCCGTTAGCCCTTCCTTACTTACCTTCACTGCCACATATACACTACATGCAATGGTCAGCCCTGCAAGACGTTACAACAGATATCGCAGATGACAGCTGCATGCAACAGTGGCTTAAAAACAGTATCTGAGATTCATTTCCTGAATTCTTTCCTCAAAGTAGGCTTCGCGCCTTTCTAGTGCTTTATTTTGTGGTGCTGACACTAAATAGAACAGTGTAGCGTGTTTCGCCACCTGCATTCCGACTGCAGTGCCTGTCTCTCACAATGGTTGGTCTATGTGTCAGACCACTATCAGCCTCCTAGATTCTATTAAATAACTACAAGAAAGAACTTTTTGTCGGGGCCAAGAGACACTCAGATTTTGAAGAAATTTCTCGTCTTTTACGAAATCCCATGGTTCAGTACCTAGTTCATAACAGCCCTCCACTTGACGCTATCCTAAGCCAGATCAATCCAGTCCAAAACCTTCCTCTCTGTCCCCAGCAGATCACAAGTACTTGTGGTCTCACATGCAGGTCTTGAGTCTTCCAAGTGGTCCATTTACTTAAGGTTGTCCAGCCAAAAAAAAAATGCGCGAATTTCTCACCTTACCACGCGTACTGCATGTTCTTCCTATTTCATCCTCCTTCAGTTTATCGCCCTTGTAATACGCTGTACCGACTAGGTATATAATGTCCTATCGGGTAACCAACCTATACTAAGTAACCTACAGCACCTCGACCTTACGAGTCGCTGTACACAGTAATCTCACATCAAAACTTGCCACGCCTTGCCAAATATTACTACAACTCACGTTTATACCACACACTGCTTACAATTCGAAATAAAATATATCATTTTTTGTCCTTTCGACTCAGCTTCAGAGCTCTGTGGCTAGACGAGCGTGCAAACTTGACGTGTTTGAACTTCCCCTGTACCAACGCATCACACAAGCCATGGTTACTACGCAATTCCTTGTTGTGACGCAATAATACCAGTCAGCACAGCCTGTTTAACGCAAGCACTCCTTACGATTGCCTCTATCACGCGATCGGACAGTTACTAGAGTGTTTGATACATCGTGAGGCCTGATTATGATGTGATATTTATAGATCCTGTGGCGGTGTGCAGGGAACGTGCTTAGAAGGCTCCGCTGTATACACAGACTGAATGATTTTCTTTACTAAATGACCGGTATTGCTTACCGTATTTCTAACAACGAAAACAAAACCAGTAATGGAGACATGATTAATGTGTGTCAGTGTACGTCTTTATGGCTGTGTGAGTCAGTTACATTCTTCAACGCATTTATCAGATGTTGCTCAGACATTACAGCGTATTCCTAAATAACAAAAACGGACATTGTGGGGATAAAAAATTAACAGATAAACAAGAGAAACGAGAATCTCATAAATACTCGTCACGTACGGCTATAGTACACACTAAGCAATACAATTAGGGGCAACAAACATCCAAAGTTTTGTAGTCTTTACTTGCGAAGCGCTACTTGCATGCTTACTTCTAGGAATGTCAATTTTGTATGGGTTCCTACAGTACCAACATAGGAAATTAAAATCAAGTGGTTTTTCACTAGAAGAGAGTAACGGCCGGCCATAAAGAATGTGAACAACATCAGACGATCCTTCGTAAGACAGAAGCTGTGACACACAGGACAGACATCTGTCGTACAGAAAACATCAGTTCTCGCTTCACAGTCATAGACACCGACATTACAGGTAAATAACAAACCAACGTCTGCGCATTATCACTACTAATGCAACTGCGCCATTTTTACACCATTCGTAACTGGGAATTACGAATTATTAGATTGCTGCCTAGTTCCACGATGATCCGTTACGTGCTTTATTACTGAGACACAAACGTGTACACCCTGTATAGCTGTCCCTCTACATTACGCAAATAACATATCACAAAGACGTACGAGACCGTGGAGGCGTAGCTACACGCATTTTTAACCTCGACATTATATGCGACTGAGTAGTCAGTTTCATGGTAAGACCGTCTTGACACCACAAACAGAATCCATGGAGTCCACAGCTGGGTCGCAGAGCCGTTCTGGATGCAGAGGAAAAAGGGGCTTCTAACTTTGCCTGGAATTGAGTATCGATTCCCTGTCATTGAAACCACAGTCCAGCCACTACACTGACTGAGCTACCCCGGCGCCCCTAAGAAAGTACTGTTTTGATCAAAATGCTTAGAGGACTTACGTGAGCAATCTGCCACCTGAGCTGCACCATGATGCTCGACTGGACAACCCTGAGCTGAGCAGATTCACGCGCTGTGACTTTCCCTTGTTGTCACCATTTTACGAGACACTAAAAACTCCAAAGAGCGCTGTAACGTGACCTATCCGCTTTTGCCTGTCCGGGAAAACGGCAACCGCAACCGCGTCAAAATGTTGTAAAGCCAACTGATAAAACGGAAATTACGGTCAACAGCTTAATGAAGGTGAATCTGTGTTCAGAGCCATTCGTAATGAAGGGAAGGGATCCGAAAGGTCATGAACTCAATGTTTACAACACAAATGATACGAAAATATTTCAATAAGCGTCTAAATAAATAAATAAGTACCACCAATACTACCACCAGCAGCACTACTAAGCAAACAAACGACAAAGTCAGTGGAGCGGAGTTGAAAACAGCGGCTCAGTCAGTCAAGGGAGTCCCCACATTCTACGCAACCAGAAGATCCAGTGAAACTGGGATAGCTCAGTTGGTGTAGTGACTAGACTATGAGCTACATAATCCGGGGCTCGAAGCCGAGCAACGGCAAGAAATTTTTCTTTCGTCCAAAATGTTCGGACCGACTCTGGGGCCCACCCAGTCTCGTATCCAAATGGTTCCGGGGTTCCTTGCCGGAGGTAAAGTGGCCGGGGCGTGATGTTGACCACTCACCTCCAACGCCGAAGCTAAGAATGAGTGGAGCTATACCTCTACTTCCCCTCTATGCGTTCATGCCATGCGCAGGGACAGCTTTACCTTTTACCTAAGGTTTAATAGCGTGCTCACAACACCCGTCACCGACCCTATCCAAACCTGATGAAGCCAGCCCGCACATCCTATCATATTGCTTGAGTAATAACAACGACACTAAGAGTCATAATAATAATAATAATTGTACCGGCAAGTACAGCCCACGAGGAGTGTGACAGCGAAAGTGACACCAACAATCAGAGGTGTCAGCACGTGTTGCCTCTCAAGACCACTTCACAAGACATCACCGGTAAACGCTGCAGCGTGGGCCTGCCAAAGGAGGTCCCTGTCACAGCAGCACAGACTGTGACGCAGGTGCTGACAGATCGCGTAATGCAATGTCAGGTGCATTTCGTGCGAAGTTTTAAGCCTCAGCGTCACTCTTTGATATTGCTTCATGGATTGACTATCATGCAATACGATGTGGGGGGGAGGGTGATGATGATGATGATGATGATGATGATGATGATGATGATGATAATCATTGTAGAGTTGTCCCTTCCGAAGCCACGAAGGCATATTGGGGGAGCAGAGGTACAGCTCCACACATTCTTAACAACAGCGCTACACGTAGGCGCGTGATCAACGTAAAACCTGATCGCTTTACGCGTTACCCATTGAACGCAGCCGACCTGGATGATTTGGAGAACAGAATAAATCTGTTGCCTGTGCTTATGATTCCTGACTAAATTTGGCACGGGCTGAGGAGAATTGTCAAGGCACGACCAGTTACACAGGGTCCTGGAATTAGACACGTACTTTGGAAAGGCCAAAGCAGCAGAAAACGTACGTGAGATTTGTAACGGGGAATATGAGAGGTCTGTATAGGATTTAGCCAGTGAAAACAGTTGCAAGAGATGGAGCAACGTACAGGTTAGATTTAGTGGGAGTCCAGGTCAGACGAGACAAGGGTGGCGCTGAAACAGCAGAGAATTACACTTCTTTCCAAGGAAACTAGAATGAAAATTATCAATTACGGACATGATCTTTTATACCTAAGGGAAGGACATCAGCACTTAAATAGAATTCGTTAGTCGAACCTCTCGGGTCGTCTTTCGACTTAGTAACTGAAGAAGGGTAGACAGCACTGCCAGGAGCAAACTGAGCACAAAGCACGCAATAGGGATATAGAGATACGTGACTTTAGGAGGAGCAGCTGACCACTTTGCAGTGTCCGTGGCATATGCATGTCGATAAAAGGCAGTGGATGCCAGGTGCGTGCAACTTGTACAAAATTAACCTGTGCATGGACCGTATGACATTCGAAGTCCCTATAGGACGAAGACTGATATCTCCCACACGATTATCACAGGACACTTGTCGATATCATTTAACAATTACAGTATCACTGTTTTAATAAATAAAACTCGTGGAATGCACAATATTCGTACAAGATACACGGGCTGACCAATCATGTACATTACACACAGAAACGTACATACACAAAAACACTAATCACCAACAAATGCACAAAGAGAGTTTTATCATCAATCGTAACACACTCCTACATGTTTCGACCCTGCTGGGTCATCTTCAGGGAGAACTTTTTTGTTATCGTTACACTAAGGTTGCATTTTATAGTTGAATGAGAATGTGCTGTTGACTGTGTACTGCGTTGTTTTCGGAGGCGTGAACACTCTGCGGTCCCGGCCTGCAGTTCTCCCTCAAGATGACCCAGCAGGGTCGAAACATGTAGGAGTGTGTTACGATTGATGATAAAACTCTCTTTGTGCATTTGTTGGTGATTAGTGTTTTTGTATAATATAGTGCACGGACATGGAACACATTAAAACTACATACACAGAGGTAAAAACATAGTGGGCTAATACTGGGTGGAATTACATGCATCCAGTAATTTATATACTTTGACTGTATTTTCTCCCTGAGGAAGGACATGATAAGGAAACACGTATCAGATAAAGGGGTATTATACACATAAAGTGCTACAGCAATTGTACCGGTGTTTCAGCATGTGTTGCTTACGGATTACGCGGCGAAAACAAATCTAAGATTGGGACGGAGTGTGTTTACTCTGCGGTACGAACTAGATCTTTAAATATAACTGATTAATTTTCGTTGTTAAAAGGCACAGGAACGTACATCCATACTCTGTTACCCTTCCTTTGTTTCTTAAACGAAGCAACGGACGCAGCACGGCAACCATACGAGCTTAACACATCTGTAGTACATACACTGCTTACTAAATACACATTCATCGCTTCATTCTACGCCTTGATGTTAGCGTCCACTTCTTTGAAAGCCTCACCGACCTGCTCAATTCTGCGCTCTACTTCGCGTGCTGAGAAGAAAAAATGGCAATCACATTTGTTACAGAACCTAATTTCTAAAGAAACCCACAACACCCATCTAGTCAATTTATCACTACAGAGCCATCTACAGACAGAACAAAGCATCAAAAAGCCACCTATCCTTTCATACGTCCCCTTATCTCGAAGGCTGTACATTTTACAAGAATGCTTGCTTTCGGTATGTGTAGAATGTAACAGAACGAGACACACAGTAATAAAATTTCGATACTGTTACCTGGAGGTCAAACATAGCACAGTTTATCAATAAAGCGCGGTTGAAATGATCAGAAAAATTAATGAATACTGCTACTTGATGAGTATGCAATAACAAATACAGCATTTTTCGATCATATAAATGAATATTACAAATGGTGTAGCAAAACCAAAAGTTTAAAACTTGACAGTGTGATAAAATCCTAAATCAGCTGGTAAATGCAGTTACCACCGTGGCTTAAGGGGTAAAATTCAAATATAAATGTTTGTGGTTCGGTCCAACCCCGTACCACGTTAATGACGGGTATTAGGAGATATACAAAAGCTAGAAGAGTTACGTCGCTTCTTACGTCATAAGAAATACCGCCTGGTTTCCCTTTCATAGAATTTCTAGTAATACATTTTTATTGGCCTCTATCGAGCGACCCTGCGGCCGCCATAAAACAGGCGATAAGCGGACTTGTAACGCGATAACAGACGGCCATTCGACATTTGGCGACACCAGCAAGTAACTGCCAGTGTCATCACGTTGGCGGCACACTGCCGGGTAAAGTGCCACACGGCTAGTGAACTGAATGTCGGACAGTGCTGGACACAGACTCACGTTACTGGTGCATGCTGGCCTTTCACAGCAACGCGCGCAACGAAGAAAATGCCTCGTTTTCACTTTCTCGGTTCATTGCTCACATTCAAATCTTCTTCTCCTCTGCATCTCCACATTCGTTTGTTCCCCATTCTCGCCTTCTTCCCTTTTTCTCCTTACTCCTCTTTTTCTCATTTTCTTCTTCCACTTCTTTTGATTTTGCTTCATCTTCACCCATACTATATTACCAACATCTACGTCTTTCACATTTCTTCTCCTATTTCTTCTTCTTCTTACTACTACTACTACTACTACTACTACTACTACTACTACTACTACATGCTCATTCTCCCTTTTTATTCTTTGAAATTTTCTTTCATCTTTTTATTCCTATTATTCTCCTCTTTTGTTTCCATTCTGGCTCATCTGATTGTCCTTATTCGTATTTTTCTTCTTTCCTTCTCCATAGCCTTTCTACGTTTATGTAACCCAATTTAAAGCCGTTCCTAGCATACGAAGACGCCCGCCAATGTTCGTCACACTGCAGTGCAGAGTTCTGTGCACAAGCTGCAGGTCTGTCTGCTATTAAGGCCAGTCCATGTGGGATTTGTGGTGGATAAAGTGGCAGTGGGACCAGTTTCTCAGACAGCACTTCGACTTCCCCTGTCACTGTCAGTCCACCAGTGCTCCACACTCGTGCGTCATGCAGCTCCTAGCAGTGCGCCTGTTAAACACAAAACCTCTCCCTTCTTCACGAAGATCGCAAAGTTGCAGCGGCCAACTTTTGACTCGGCTGCATTATACGGTCTGTCAAGATCCACGCCGCCCTGCTCTAAATGCCACACTGACATTTAATGTATTCCGGCACGACAGCGCACAGCAACGCCGTCTCTTTACACGACGACGGATATACAAACCTATTTAAGTCCAAGGGTGGCAGTTTATGTCTCTGTGGGTCGCATCAAACCCAGTTTATGACCTCGGCATAATACGAACTTCACATTCTATCTCTCCCTCGCATTAAAGTGTCTACGTCATTGCACTTTCGGTAGTTTTGTTAGCAAAGTGGGGCTAAAATATGGCAGCCATAAAGACTGTAATACACGATCAACTTTTGTGCTACATTTTTTATCGTTTCTCTTATTTTGTGTGACAATCTAAGACATTCTTGTCTATCAGTTACAATAAAAACTGGGACGCAGATGTGGGAACTAAAAAATGAAAGGATAATTTTAACACCGCCAAACACAACTGATGTACAATATACACTTTAGTGTGGCAACATGTTTCGACCTAATTCGGCCAGCTTCAGGCCATCAATATAAAAGCACCTCACACAATTGTGTTTGGCGGCAGTCTGTTAATGATAACAGTACAACTGTATAGAGTACTTTCATGAGTTTTATATTAATTACTTGAAGATGACCGAAATGGGTCGAAATATGTTGCCACAATAAGGTGTGTAATACCCATCTGTTGTGTTCGATGGTGTTTATATTATTCTGTCCTACAAATGGACACAACGCGATGATAAATACAAGATTTACTGAGCAATCAACTAACTACTTCCATCAGACAGAATCCTTCTTCAGAAGCTTACAGTTACTCAGCCAGCCAAGGAAAAATCCCCTCACTTTATGAAAACCGACGTTTCATTACCGTGTTCACAAAAGCCCGCAGCTGGATCCTGTCCTGAGACAAATTAAGCCGGTACAAATCTTTACACCCTATCTATATTCAGGCCTGCATTATTCTCGTGTCTACGCCTACACTGGCGAAGAGGTCCCCTCCATCTTTCGTATCTTTTATCCGTAATGTAAGACCTGTTGATCCCACCCACTTGTTTTATCAGTTCCGATTATATAACTTCAAGTTTTCAAGACCCTCATACAAAGAGGCAAGCAAACCCAGAACAAAACGCCACAACATAACCTAGCGTACATTTGCTGCACGGTCCAGCGGTAAGGGCGCTGTAACTGTCGGACAGACAAACACGAAAATAAATACACCACACGTGGCTACCAGTTTCTTTTCTAACTGCAGTTATATTACTATTCTTATTATTCCTCTTTCTGCCTGTACAAAAATTTCGAGTCCCTCCGTCCTCTGCTTTAGCAAAAGTTAAAATAATCTTGTCTTGTTCTAAACTCAGCGACAAGCAATGATATCGTATGGGAAGTGGATATGCAGCTCCACTCATTCTTAACCTCTGCACTAGACAGAGACGAGTGCCTACCTTCATGCCCCCGGTGGGCCCCACAGTCGGTCTGGACACTGCAGATGCTAAAAATGTCGCCCCTGCGGGGAATCAGAACATGTTTCTCCAGTCGTCCGGTCCGCAACCTGGTCACTGTACCTACTGAGCTATTCTAGCTATTCTAAATATTTTCTAAATAGTCCTAATCCCCGCGAGAGTACATACATTGACACAGAACAACACAAAAACATGTTAAGAAGACCAATGCTATGAAGGGGCTCAAACACGGGACCCCACTATGCTGCCACTTTAAACAACAGACGTAAAATTAATGTATGACTGCTGCATGCTGCTGAAATGTTAAAACGTTATATTTCATATAAACTCCCTGCTTCCTTATTCGTGATTATCTCCGAAAATATAGAAGTGGGTAATTGAAGGGAAAGGTGGGCAATAAAATACAGGCGCCACAGGCGTGAAAATGTGAGACGACAGACACTGCGGAAACAAAATGAATGACTCTTCCAGTTGAATTATAGTGAAGCGAACCGCGCAGAAAACACTTCAGGCTTAGTTGCGATCAGAGCGTGAAAATTTGAAATTTTATTGTCACTGCCACACGGATCGTAACGAGACACTTTCTCTTCCAGTAACAGCGTTTGATTTTGTTGCGCAGGCACCGTAAGTCCTTTCACAGACTACAAACGCTCCACTGCACTCAGATACTACAGCACAGAGCCAAGAACGTTGTAACAAAATATGCAAAACCTTCACACCGAATGTATGAACTGAAGGATGTAAAGTTGATAAACCTACAGAGTTCCACGCAATACTGTAACCTGTGTCTACGAGTAATGTTTTCCATGCACGGTAAATGAGCGGAATGCACGACTACATTCTTCGACCAGTGACAGAGCTAAGGGTCCGGTGTCGGCCCTCAGGCGTGTGTCTGCTGAACTTCTCTGCATCGCTGTCCTGCAACAACAGTTGTTGTGCATAGACCAGCTAACCAAAGTATATTTCTTGGATTAGCGTCAAGTTTGGAGAGAGGACGGGTTTTCACATTTGCAGCCAGGGTTCCTTAATATGCATAAAGCAACTGATAGCTCAGCTGGTGTAGTGATTACGCTACGGTCTGGACGAAAAGGAGTTCGAATCCCGACAAGGCCAAGTGATTTATCTCTTCTCCAAAACGTCCAGATCAGCTCCGGGCCCATCCTGCTCCCCGTTCAATGGACACCGGGGCTTTTGCTCTGGCGATGAAATGCACAGGGTGTAAACACCGCCATTCACCTCCATCTGGTGATGAGTATAACACGAAGTGGAGGCATACCTCTACTCCCCCATATGCCTTCATGGCGTGCACATGCACAACTTTAACTTTCCCTATCTGTATCGCCTATCCATACCTAAATCTTCAAAGCCGTGTCATTTTTTAAAGATTTCTGACCAAACCTTTCTAGGCATCTGCTCCTTTATATGCATGTTACACGACCTCCCCATCCCATGATCCTTGATCTTAGCATCATAATAATATTTTGTAATTAATGCAAATTAAGAAGCCCTTCACTGCGTAGTTTTCTTCAGTCGCAGTCTGCAGAATTTTTAAAATACTGAATTACTTCGGTGGATTCCGTGTCTCAGGGGATTACTGCCAATTACATTCTGCACATGGGGTTCGCAGGGCAATTATACAACATCAACCCAACGGTGTCTGTGCCCCGTCACCTAGCAACAGGCCACCGCCTGCTGTAAGATGGGGATTACAGCCACTCCGACGTGCCCAAGACTTCATTGTTTCTAGAGCAGACACGACTGCCATCTACACTGCCCGAAACTTGAACTCGCCCTGTGTTACGGGCGGATGGTGGGGTGCAAGATACAGCACTACAGATATCGACCACCTCTTCTCCGTTTATTTCAAGACTCAATGTCAGTTCTGCCTTATTTTTCTCCAAAGCACACTTCAGTGACTAAACATAAGAGGCGCACGCAGAGTGCAAGTGTCTGTCCAGTTACCAGAATCTGATCGACACTTTAACCTATTCACATTCTGATGCACGCTCGCTTCTCAAACATCATTCCAACTGCTCACGGAAGAACGGCCACGTCAGTTCGGAGGAGAAACCCAGTTTCCGACAACTTCTCCCTCTCCATCGTCAGGGAAAGGCGAGATTCTGATCCACACTGCAACGCTGGTCGTCCGGTAGGAATCTATCCGTTACAGACGCCATCAAACATGGAAGTCTTTTACCCATTTCGCACTGCTTGCAGTGTCAAATCTCGGTCTTTAACTTCACTCCTTCGTTCCTTTCCCATTTTGATTTAACTTCTTCTATCAGTTTCCTTTTATCTCTCTATACTGCTTATCAACGAGCATTTTTCTTTTCCTCTCTTTCTTTTATGTACATTTTTCCTTTCTCTAAGTGTGTCTTCCTATCCCCTACAAATCTTTGTTTTCTTTCTACTCTTTTCTCCCTCATTTTTCCTGTCTACTGTAAGATTTCCTAACATGCGTTTTAATAAAAGTCTACCGCACATTCCGGAAGACATGCACCAGCATCACAAATACTGGCACGACACATCACCTTCACCGACGTAACGTTCATACAGCGTGTCCAAAAACTGTATCCCAGAATCACCGCGTTAATTCTGTGGTGATGCTCTAGCCTTGTGTTCTGGGAGCACGGTATTCGAATGTCAGGTACAGTGCCTGCCGTCTTCAATGTCAGCGTTCGAGGTTCCTCAACCTACCCCAGCCCCGGCAAACGCCTGCACGGTACGTCGTGGTAGTCCACGACACCCAAACAAATACCTAGCCAGCAACAGCAGACAAATAAGTGTGCCCACATACATCTTGTGTAGTTGAATAACCGTTATTAAACAATATCAGAATAAATCGCATGGCGGTTTCAAACGTGTCAGTGGTTTAGGCACAGACACGTATAAGTCTACCCTTGCAAGAGCATTCTCTCTTCTGGAAACAAAGCTACAGCTGTCCACACCATAATGAGGGAAACAATTCCAAACGCAGACTTTACCCTAAATTCTTTATTACCCAAACTACCTTAGCAGAGCTAATTACGTCCCACAACACAGATGTCAGGCACACAGAGATTCTTGGATAAAAGAGAACTCAATTCCAAGAGGAGCAGAATGCGTGTAATTGTGCACCGCGGCCTACGTCTTCCCAGTGTTTCACGCTTTCTCTGTTGCAGTCAGCTATCGGAGCGGAAAATAGCTACAGACTTCGATACAGACGCTGCTGTATCACTAAGCACACCTGGACTATAGCTACATGGAGAAGGGAGACAACTGACCGAGGAAACAGAGAGTTGGAGATGTAGGGCAAGGAACAAAATTAGAAACAAAATAAGAAAAAATGTGCATAACACAGCCTACTGAACCGGCGGAAGGGCGGGGGGGGGGGGGTGCATGTGTCCCAAGAATTTCGTAAATCGGCATACAAGTCACATTTCAAGCACTGTCAAACACAAGTGAAAAGTGTCTACGACTTAATCTTGACAAACTGCTTACCGCACTGACTAAACAAAGTTCATGTGCTCGTGCCTTTCCGTGCTTACAACACACGACAAAAGAATTTTTGGTAACAATTAAGTAATTACTGAAAAGCGCTGCGCAACTGTGCGCTCTGAGACCAGGCAGTTAGGCAAAGCTGTCTCTAATGTTAATTAAGCACCATGCCAGGAAGACGTGTGGGAAAATGCAGGTAGCATACAGCTCAATACATTCTTAACCGCGGCAACAGTCCATAGCCTAACGACGCGACAAAGAAGCACATCAACTGAAAACGTTACAGAAGTACCAAGAATAGGCTTAGAAAAGCCTACATAGGCAACACACAAACACAGTAACAAGAACAGGCCTAGACAAGCCTACATAGGCAACACACAAACACAGTAACAAGAACAGGCCTAGACAAGCCTACACAGGCAACACACAAACACAGTACCAAGAAAACCTGTCGTAGTTGACTTTTTGGTAAAGTAAAGGCTTCTGTTAATACATTTTCATGGAAAAGCATATTTTCTTTCGCTGAAAAGAGACTAATTACTTTAAACGTACACAGTGGAAGGAAAACACTTGCAATTATCAGACACAAAAATAAATTCATTCCACAACGATCAAACATTTCTAAGAAAGGTTCCTCGTCAGTAGCATTACAGAAGGTTAATATCAACGAATGTATCACTGTCTGCAGATAGTACCCTGGTTATAACATATAAATTTCAAATTATCTTTTTTCTATGGAACACGTGTACAGAGTTCAATCACAGTACAACCAGACAGATGAACAGATATACGTCTTCCAACGAACACCTTTAAGCTTGAATTTCACTTAACAAGTTTTAAAAACCGCAGCCATTCATACGAAGCGACGATAACGTGGCGCGTGTAACGATAAAAACCAGTAACAACTGTTGTCCGCTCCATTTCTCTGCCGCTACTCTCCCGGCGGCCAGGCCCCAGCAGTCAGCCTATGTGAACCGCAGCAACAGGACGGAAGCCAAGCCACTGATTACTGATTTATGTATGTATCGGGGCACCGAACCTTGTAACGCGGAGCAATTGACCGTTCGCAGGCGTAATTACAGTGCTTCAGCTCAAACCCGGTTCGCCGTCAGGTAGAGCGCGGATGCAGACTGTTACCGTCTCCCTGACTAAACGTCGCACAGCGTTCATATTTAAATCTTTACATCACAGTGGTAAATATAAGTACCACATGCTGAAACAGTAAAAAGCCTCTGCACTGCGCTCACGAAATGTATTGATGTGTCTGATACGATTCGCATATGAAATGCAACTAAGTGTATTAAGATGCACTCATAACAGTGGCAGAGCACTCGCCTTATAAAATGCAGTCCGTAAGGCCAACAGCGCAACTTAGTCTGAACAAGACCTGCAATGTTCGTGTGGTGTACATTGCCTATGTTGTATTTTCCCACGTTACTTCATAAACGGCGCGATTTTCGGGAAAAAGTTATTGAACACACAGTGTGTGAGTGTTCTGATTTTCTCTACAACTTTTGTCTGAAATATTTCTCATTCTAAGAATAATTCAGCGAGATATTGTCATAAACGTACACAGGTGTTCATGTAAAGTGCCCGTTATTCTTGTCAGATCTTACCGAACTTTGAATCTTATAACAGATTTTCGAAAACTTGTCCAATAGCAAATTTCATGAAAATCCGTCCAGTGGCAGCCGAGTTGTTCCATGACGAAGCTAATAGTCGCTTTTCGCATTTTTTTCGAAAGCGCCAGAAGCTGCTAACGTTTTCAGTGCATGTCGCGCAAATGCTTAATTTTCGACGCAACTGTAACGGGCACTTTAAATAGTGTGTAAGAGTTCCTCCCTTTGATGACGGTGGCTTTACTCTGAACTAGTTACGCAGAACAGACAGAAAGTCGCAGGCAAAATTAACACGTTAATCGCATTACCCTACAGCACTCCACATGGCAGAAGAAACAAAACTCATATAACAAAATATGAAAACACGCACAAAATTGCGTCATAAATACACACAATGCTTAAATAATAACAAGCCTCCTAAAGCGGCCTACCTCAAAATCCAGTTGAAAACTTTCGGAAGTTTCCAAAAAAACTGTCACTGACATAGAGGGTACAACAGTCTCTTCAGGAAGATGGAAAATTCTGATTGCAATAACATTAATAAATACAGAAAATCTGTTGACAAAAAAACGACAGGAGAGTACCACGAACAGAGAAAAAAATAAGAAAACACTGGTAACAATATAGCAGGTTACACGACGTCATGACTTAGAACAAAATGACGTGAAATACCACAGAGTCTGACGAAAGCGTGCATTAGCCTGGCAGAACAGTGACTGATACGGACATGCAGGTCACCATAGCAACAGGGGAATCCCCTCACCAGCCGAACAACACTGTTAATTGCCCCAGGAATATTAGGCACTGCGGAGTTATTTGGTTAGTCAATAATTATACCGCAGCCACGGAAAGAATTCGCGTCGCTGGTGGGGATGACGACGCTGCAAGCTCCACTCCCACTTTCTGCCTGTTTCCAACGGAAGTCATCGCAACACTGACACTAACAGAATGCCTAGACTTCTGCTCGGAAACACTGGCGAGCGTGCTGCAGGACCAGATGGTTTGGTATAGCAGTAATGCTATAGACAGTCACTCAGAAGAAGCCTGGTCCGAATTTCGACAGGGCAATGAGAAGACACGACTGGAGTTTCCGTCGCTTTCCACACTCCCTCTAGGCAAATGCTGCAACAGTACTGTGACTGCGCCACGACTGCTTCCTTCTCGATCCTCCAAAATGCTGCAACAGTACTTTGACTGCGCCACGACTGCTTCCTTCTCGATCCTCCAAAATTCATCATTCACCAGCCGTCCTACCATTTGACACTACCCATCCACATGCTCCGAGCTCCGGGCGTAGGATTCAAGAACACTTTAACCTTTTGTTTGTGGATAAAACATCAAGAGCAGGTGCAGGTGTGCGTTAAAAAGAGCAGTGCTGATCCTAACCACAGTAGGCGCGCATCAGAAAGAAGGCACATTAAACGTCTGACACCTACACTAAATATTTGCGAATAATAACAAAAGGCTAAGTGTAGCAGTGAAATCTTACAAGTTTTATTTCGTTCGCAAAATGCGGCGAGTGAACAGGTTTCAGTCTTCGTTTGTCGAACAGAACAATCGCACGGTAGGCTTCATTTGTTCGAAGCCACACACAGGCTTTCCACAACAGCCACAATAATTTCCCGCAAACATCAAACGTTTCAAACAAATACAAATCATATATAGTTTAATTCTTTATCGTATCACAATGTACATATGTTTTCAATTCGACACATCTGTTACAAATCCAACCAATTAAATCAAAAATTGTTTGTAGGTTACATGTGCCACTTCATTTGTCTGTTCTTGTGAAATGTTGTGGGCGATCAGGAGGATAACTGAATTCACACAGATGTAAACAAGAACAATGACCCAGTTTCAAACTGATAGAGGTAAATAAACCAGTCTGCGAACTGTTCTACATCTGTCAAAAGGGACCTTGTCTATAAATAAACCTTACATTAATTCAGTTCGTCAGACTCTAAACTTGTCCGCAAGCGACTCACATCCAGTCACCGTCAGCACTTTCATAACATATTCCCCTGCATCATATTTCCACAAACTAGAAGACATTAACCCTTTGGAGACAGGAGACAGAGAGACACGTAAGGTATAGTAGAAAAGCAGAAGAAAGGGGAGGAAAAGGAAAACTGAGAGACAATTTTATTTGAAAGGACAGAGAGCATCCATGGCTTCGATAGAAGTTTCACAAGATTCGCCAGCTCGTCCTTCTCACAGCAGTGGGCCCAGTATGAAAATTAAGACGTCAGGGTGATGAAAGTAGTGGCTTTACGCAAAGTGCTCAGAACATTCACTTCTTTTTGATTTTCAGGCGCAGAATTTGTAGAAGTACTCTGGCTGCCATCCAAGCAAGAAGGTTAATTTTAATAAATTTAAAAGGTAAGGGCTGCACAAGAAGCAGCACGAGCAACCTCGAACTTGGGAACCATCTCAGCCTTTGTCTAAAGACAAAGCAAAAGATAAAAACCTGTATCCAGATGACAGGTCGCAAAATCTCCGGGACACTGACTTATAGACAGTAGTCCGACAAACACAAGGCAAGAATCCCTGAAGGTAAAGGGCATGGTTTTCCTTTTGCACACCATGAAGGCACGTAAGGGGGAGTGTAAGTTGGGCCCCACTTCCTTCTCAACCTCTGCACCCGATGGAAGTGAACGGTCAACTTGACGCCCCGGCCGCATTACCCTCGAAAAGAAATACGGTATCCATTGAACAGGAGGCTGAGTGGACCCACAGTCGGTCTGGAATTTTGGAGAAGCTATTGTCGCTACAGAGATTCGAACCCCGGACCGTCTGGTCCGTGCCCTAGTCGCTACACCGACCGCGCTACTCAGGCTCCATTTCAAGACTAATCTTAACCCAAATTATAGTCAAAGATTCAGTCCGTACCGAGCAGTAAACACACTCCGTCTGGGTTATAAAAACCAGTCGGTTAATGCTGTATACGGAAATAATCGCTGTTTGTTCCGAGATCCACACAAAACACACAAATACACTGCGTGGGCAGAACGTAGAATTGCTGAATGTTAAACCTGGCGGTACGTATAGTAACCACTGGGCTTTAAAGGGTTAATGTTGGAAAATAATAAACGAAAAAGGAGAGGTAAGCCATATGTATGGGTCCCTTTAAGATCCCCGATTTCCATTTGCTGATTTGCTCTCACACAAAAAAAAACTGAATTAAATGAACAACCACGCTCCATATTGATAGAGATGTTAAATATGTTGCAGCCCTGCACGGTACTGATGTAAATCCTTGTCACTTACATGTCCACATGCCATGTCACACACACACACACACACAGCAGGGAAGAATATAACAACAGCGAAAACCTGAATTCTACGTTCACAACACATCACCTACAATTTCTCGTTCAATACTCGTTTCAGTGTTCATACACTTCAAAAGGACCTGTTGCTGACAGTGGCTATCAAGGGCAAAAACACTACACAGCAACTATAACTATAGTCACAACTACGCTACACTAATAACCAGAAGGTTCAGCACCGCTAACACAACGTCACACTATCCTCAGCCAGTTCCATCCACCTCTCATCTTTCAAACCTAGCTCCATAAAATTTGCCTCAATGTTATTCTTCCATCTGCTGTGCCTGCTACAGGGCATTTCCTACCAGAATTCTGTACGCATACGCTGCCTCTCCTGCCTAGCTATACGCATTATTCGTTGTAACCTCTTAGATCTCACCGTTCTGACAGTACAAATCCATCGCTGTAGAAGTTCTTCGTTATGTGACTCCCTGAATTATTCACCTTCGTCTTCTCACATTTGAATATCGACTAAACAACAGTACGGATGTTGCCTTGTGTAGGGTAATGAAATAAATTTTATTAAATCCACATTTAAGTACATGCATCGACTAATTTAATATAATAATAATAATAATAATAATAATACACTCCTACATTTTATGAAATGTAATTTTCTGTAAGAAAGCCTCCTTTTGTTTACAAATGCCACAATTTCTCATGTTTCATTTTTATGTCAATAGGAGCAACGCTGGACTAACGCGGATAAAAAGAAAACATTCCGAAATATTTAAATAAAAGTACTATAGGCAATATATACGAGTATGCGCCTACCAAACCTCCTCCAAATCCGTTCACTGGCTGTGAGACTACGCAAGAGGCTCAGTGCGTACTCCCAATTGCACGACTACATACAAACTTAACCTCACTCTACGTTTCTACGCTCTCTACGCTACAGTACCAACGTTTAGGACTGTGCCATGGCGCATGCGCTTAATCCCCAGCCTCTTATCGCTGACGGTCTGGTTCGATCCCAGATCAGTCCATATGGGACTCGAACTCAGCAAAGTGGTATTGTGACAGGCTTTTTTTTTTTGTGAAGAGCCTTGCAGTAGAAGCTACGGACACACCGCAGCCTTGAGGCTTATTGTGCAACTCTGTGATGAAGATGATTAGTTTTTTCCGTTTTTCCGTGTAATGGAGTACCGATATAACGAAACTGACAGGGGAAAAACCTGTCCCAGTACCACTTTGTTCACCACAAATCCCAGATGGACTGACCCAAGATGGGGGGTCTCCCCAGTGGGAGGCCGGCAACTAACCGCCTGAGCACGGCCGACACGTTTTTCTCTGAACACTTTCGCTTCCCCCTACCAGTATCAACGCCACCAATGCTCTATACTCATTCACTCATCCGTCATCGACACCGTATGACCTCAGCAATTGACAGCGTCGTTAAACAACGCACTTAAAAGCACTGTTTTGCAGTAGCACCGACGACTGCAGGCATCACACCTGCATTAAACTGCGCCTGTTTGTTACAACGACAAACGACACGTACAGTTTCTCTCATTATTACATTCAGATCAAAGTCCATATATCGGACTGTAACTAATGACTGCTGAAATAGATTCTGTGACAAATGAAACCGAACGAGCCGACTCTAATCAGCATGGCAGTGCGTACAATAATTTCTACTAATGAGAAGCTACGCATGTAGAAACATAACGGAGTATCAAAACAGTAAACTAAAGCTTCGCTTTATTATATCAAACATGCTTCCGACGGTCACTCAACCCACCCGCCAGTTTATGCAGAGCACAATGTGATAACAGACGATGATCACGAATCACCAGTATAATTCCCTCTTAAAATTAATGAGCAATCATGAATACAAACTTCGTCCAGAAGAGCCACCCGCAGTAATTTGAACAGTGCCGTAACTACAGCTGCATTACGGCACGGCATAACTTGACACGGTAACGAAACGCAGCAAGCAGGGCTGACTGAAGTCTAGGTGACTTTTGTACGGCAAGGTTGGACACTGTAATGCTGAACACAGTAATCTTTCCACCCTCTGTTCATATTCGCAACTAATTAGTAGCATCAGTACCTAACGATAGAAGAGCAAAACATGGGCCTTTACGTATAAGGATGAGGGAGCAGAACGTGAGAAGAAACGGAGAAGACTTTGGTTACGTAATGACAGTTCTTCAATCCAATATGTTTTACAAAATCCAATAAACGACCCAGTGTTTCTGAAGAGAAAAGAAAGGCATTACGGACCATTTCCACAGACTGTAAGAGCATTCGTCTCCATGCTTTTGGGAAATCACTTAGGATGAAACTATGACCAAGTTCAAATGTTCGAGAAAGACATTAAACAAATTAAAATTCCATGCAATAGGAAGTTAAGAGCAGATTCAATTCAGGGGACGTCCGCTGCCATTCCGTCTAATACATTTTGTTCCGCCCTCTCTGCCTAAGAACATAAAGATTAAAATGTATGTAACTATAATGCTGCCTCTTTTATCTGGGTGCGGAACTTGGTCCTTCGTGCTAAGAAAGAACATGGGGAGGGGGTGTTAAAGAACAAGGTGCTGAGAAATATACTGGGGCACAAGGCATAAGGACGAACACAAGGCTGGACAGCACTGCATGTCGAGCAGCTCAATAATTTGTACCCCTCACCAAATATAATTCGGGTAATAAAATTAAGGATGGTAAGATGGGTTGAGCATGTGGCATGTGTGGAGGAGTGCAGAAATGAGTGCAGGGTACTGGTGGGGAAACCTGCAGGAATGAGGCGACCTGGAACACCTAAGCGTAGATGAGAAGGTAATATTAAAATAGACCTTAAAGAAATAGGGTAGCAGGCCGTGCAGTGGGTTGATCTGTCTCGTGACAGGGACAAGTGACAGGCTGTTGTGAACACGGCAATGAACCTTCGGGTTCCATAAAATGAGGGGGATTTCTTGACTGGCTTCTCAAGAAGGACCCTGCTCCATAGGGTCAGTTAGTCATTCAGTAATTCAGTCAGTCAGTCAATCAGTCAGTCAGGACTGGCGGTCTCAGGCCGTGATTCAGACCGGTCCCGCCCGAACGACAGAAGCGTCACCACTGAGGTAGCAGGAGAGAGCTGGCGGACAGCAACTGAGAGCTGCCCAGAGGATCACAGGGCTTCGCCCCCTTACAGTCAAATCGACCGCCGTTGTGCTGCCGCTCGATATATGTAAATATTTTAAACGCGGCATAGAAACGATTCTAGTTGAACGCACCCACATGACCTTCAGCAAGCAGCGCGTAAAGTTCCGTAGGCCGAAAATAACTGAGTAGCTAACAGAAAAAAAGGACGACAAAAGATGCTGCTTTTTCCTTCCTTCCTTCCTTCCTTCCTTCCTTCCTTCCTTCCTTCCTTCCTTCCTCCCTCCCTCCCTCCTTCCGTCCTTTCAATTATAGGTCAGAAAATACAGTGATTTCGCTACTGGCTGGATGGATGAGTGAGTAATTATGGTCCACTCCCGTCCAGAATAAATATTTTTCTTTTCTCCGAACCGTCCCGACCTCTGGCGCTAACGCTGCCTCAGTGGGTATCGGGGTTCTCTCCCGGGGGCAAAGCAACCGGAACGTGAAGATGAGCACTCACCTCCATCTAAGTAGAGGCTAAAAATGCGCGGAGCTGTACCTTAACGCCCCACATGCAGTCACAGTGTAACGCTCAATTAAGCGCAGGTCAACTTTAATTTTCCTCCTCAACTCTACGTTCTGGATATAATCACGTGTTTGGGAAAATTCGATGGGGCAGACCAGATGTGAGGACACATTACAGGCAAACACTAGCTACGTATCACGTAGCACGTAGCACGTCTGAATAGTGCTGGACGCACCCATAATTATCTCCCATTATTTCCATGACGTTAGTCTAATTTGATAAATGAAGCGCCAATATGTTTCCGTCCGTGTCATGGTTCAGACAGTTAGCTCCCGGTCTCTCACGCCAGTAACCTGGGTCCATCCCTGGCCAGTCCACGTAGGATTTATGGTGGACGAAGTGGCACTGTAACAGGTTTTTCTCCGAGTAATTCTGTTAACCCCTGCCAGTATTATTCCACCAAAGCTCCGTAGTCATAAACTCACCTAACACGATACTACGTGGTCTTCGCAACTGACAGCGTCGGTAAATAATACAGTCAGCCAAACAGCATGCTACCAACTGAGGAAGAAATTCCCTCCCGACGGGAATTTGGTGTATATAGGAATAGCGACGTAACAGCGACAATCACGGTCACTACATGATATATCGCCAAATAAACAAACAAACCAGATAAACACGCAGTTTTTGTCATGCTGGTTGATAGGCCCGCCTTTTTGCTTCGCTGTGTGCATTATAAGTTTATTGCTGAACGTGCAGTTCAAACGTTTGGCAATTATTTCAAATATGACGTCAGCAGTTCAGAAAGACTCGCTGCAGCCACACGCTGCCGTCATTCCTGGCTGTGTGTTAATTTCGTTGCTGTCAAACTGCACGATTCACCTTAACCATTCCGACAGCAATACAGAAACCACAGTACAACAGGCGGAAGGGTTCAGAACAAAGAAAATGCTTCGGCCGATCTCTCACATTTCAGGCTGCCAAATATGCGACTTCAAAATCCGGCA
Source organism: Coptotermes formosanus (assembly GCA_013340265.1). Taxonomy (NCBI): domain Eukaryota; kingdom Metazoa; phylum Arthropoda; class Insecta; order Blattodea; family Rhinotermitidae; genus Coptotermes; species Coptotermes formosanus. Next base: position 1,008,669 of record BLKM01000138.1, read on the forward strand.
TATACCAGTTGTGCTTACATAAAACTGAGACGTGCGACATCAGTTGCCGAAGAGGATGTGATGCTGTGTCGGTTGGTGAGTGGCTTCCGACGTTTCGAAGGACCGTCTGCCTTCTTCGTCAGTCCAAGCCACCCAAAGGGACAGCACCACGTCCCAGGAACCTCAAATCTCGCACCCTTAACTCTGTTATCAAATTAATTCTTTTGCATCCTATGACCCATGCATCCATTTATGTACCAATTAAAACAGCAGGAAGGCAAAGCTGATCATTGCCTCCGTCTAACAAACATCGCTACTCTAGGTGGAGCTTTACTCCACATAATCTTACCTCTTCCATTCCTGAGATTTACCCTACAGCTAAACATTATTTCGAAGGCCCTACTTCGGCAGAATTCTTTAAACTGTCAGCAAAACTGTTTTCCGGTGAAACGTTAAGTCAACAGTTGCAAAGAAAGCTATATTTTCCTTGTTCGTTCAACTGCTGCTTAGCAACCTATGACGCCTCACGTCCACATGTTCAGCAACCACGTTTGTACGTTTACGTAACCACTTAGCAGCTGAGGAACTACATTCCAAAATTTAATTCATACAAAACCCTCCGCAGGCGCCACAGATAACAAACAATCATTAGTACAACTCAGAAAGTTTAGTTTTAAATCATCAATCCCGCGCTCCCCCGCGGCCCCCCCGCCGGTGCGGGGGTACTGTTCATGTAACGTTGCTTGAGGAGGCGGCATAAATAAAACAGGAGCCAATGTTTACTAGGTGAGCGAATACCTAACGGCCACTTTTTACCTGTCGCTTCGCCTCACGAATTATTAATATTATGGGCACCTTTTGAGCGTCTGTTCTTTCAGTTAAACGAGACAAGGCAACGTTACAACTCATGGCGGCCCGGCTGTGTTACGCAGTGCGTGCAGTACAGTTTGACCGGGCAGGGTAATGCAGCGGTAACTCTACATTTTTATTCTGGATGTAAAGGGCCTGTGCAATCCCTGTACAGGCCTGCACAGGTACTTAGAGCTCCAGGAGGCTGAGGCTCCCAGAATTTCTAGACACTGGACACGTGAAGGTGGCTAGGTTGTCAGTCCTACGCACCGGCCGCCCTTCACCCCAGGAGACATCTCTGGTACTCAGTTCTATTAGAAACTAAGTAGAAACAAGAATGCGAGATATCCTACAAAAGCAAAGAGGAAATACACACCACGAACTGCTGTAATCATAGGCCTACCACGCTTCTGCCGCCCTCTGTAAGCACTGAAAGCCCACACACGTAAGGAGACTGAACGTGTGCTTCCGAGAAGCTGTATTTCTTGTTGGTTAACATCACGTATCCACCTGCAAGTGCACGCGTATATTCTACGGTTCACATTTAATTCACAGCCTGAACTTTACGCTATGTCCGATTCCGGTTATGTTTATACATGAAATATTATTTCTGCACAGTTGGCTCCGCAATACGCGCACACACACACAGCCTACCTACAGCAGCAATACGTATGCGCTTCCTGATTGAACTACGAAAAATCTTTTAAAAAATAAAAGGATCTCATTTCCCCCAGGATAGTATCTTGTTTGCACTACCTGTATTGGAAAAGGTTAAAAAGTTCGTTGTACGTGAAACTTTCTGAAAGACGGCCGGGAGAAATAAGAAGCATAAGAAGATGTACGGAGCTGAAAGCCAGCCAGTTCTGAACAGGAAGGCCGAGTTTCTGAGGCCTTCCATTGCGATCGACTGACAGTTCGTCAGAACAGCTGTAACAGCACTCGCACACGGCACCAAGCGTGCCAGCTCCGGGCATATCACCCTAAGGCACACGCAAAAAAAAGTAAACGAAATTCTGTAAATTTGTTCGCCCCTTAAAGCAAGCGAACCAACCTCTTCTTGCGTGACTAAACACACACACACACACACACACACACACACACACACACACACACACA
>BLKM01000139.1:2053-12159 GCA_013340265.1 Coptotermes formosanus
TGTGTACTGAACCAGTCGTGCAGCCGCTGCTGCGAGAGAGGTTTAATTTGCTCTGCGCATGCGTGTTGGGAGTCTATATCGTAAGCAAGTGCTAAAATATGATTTATCTTTCAAGTAATTTGCTTAATGATTAATACTCCTTGATGCTGGTAGAACGGAATACAACAGTTTTCACCGCAATGCATCAGCCACCTTTACGCCGTGTTTTATTAACGTAACTGTGTGCTTTGTGGGACTGTATTCACGGTACTTCTGCAATATGTGAATGGCATATGCAGATTCCGGGCTATTTGATTAAATGCCCACACTGCCGGGAAAACCTAAATCAAATTATCAACAAATTTTACTTGAAATCTAATTTAAATTATTCCTAATGCGACAGCACACATTTCAAAAATAGAATTTACGACATTTCTTTCTTCTGGTCTTCCCTATTACAGTATTTTCTTTTATTTTCCGGACTTCTGGATAAAAGAAAAAATGGCTAATTGCTGTATCCTCTGGACGAGTGATCAGCCAGGCACAGAGACCTCTCTACCTCACAATGCAACACTCACGAGAGACAGACCTCCATGGCCCCAGCAGGATCTTTTTATTAAATCAGTTTATTTCCTTCAATAAACTACACACACACATGACTCAACCCTGCAAATAAAAACACAACGGTCTAAGCAACCAATCTGGGATGTTTCCTTGAGGCCAGATGCCTCACAAATGTTCAGCACAACGCGGTCACTGTAGCGCCACTGATCAGCAGTCTGGCCACGTGACAATACTCACGTGTGAAAATAAGAATGAACTTCGCCCAAAAGAATAACACAGTTGTGGGGAAGCAATACCGCTCGAACAAAAAAGGAGCACCACTGGCGAAACTTCCTAGAAAAGGATCACACTCGAACCCAAAATCCCAACAAGCGGACGGCCGAAGACCGACGCCTTTTTTCGTTTTTTTAAGTGGTGAAGGGTCCCGCAGCAGACGCTACGGACCCACCGCATCCTTGAGGCTTATTGTGCAACCCTATGATGAAGATGAAGATGATGATTATTTTTTGTCCTTTTCCTAGTAATGGAGCACCGGTGGAATGAAATTGACAGGGCAAAACCGAAGAACTCGGGGAAAAACCTGTCCCAGTACCACTTTGTCCACCACAAATCCCACATGGACTGACCCGGGATCGAGCCCGGGCCTCCGCGGTGGGAGGCCGGCGGCTAACCGCCTCAGCCATGGCACGGACAAGACCGACGCCTTAGACAGCGCCGCCATTGGGATCGCCAGTTGCTCTGTTACTCTTGTGACTGTCCGTGTCTAGAAGCTACAGGGTAGAAATGCAGCGACTGCGACAGTTTTCGTAACTGACAGGAAACCAAGTGTGACACCAAAATACATTAAGGAAGCATGTACTGCACTTCACAACAGCACTTCATTATACCATTTGGACCGCACACGTTTGCTTCTTAAATATGTCGTCTTGAATCCAAACAGTCGCTTTAAACACACCGAACCAAGATTTAATACTTAACTACGTGTCTGCTATAAACGGTGGCTGCAGCACCATTCAGTTCCTTTCAATATTGACCTTAATATTACAACATACGGAATACCATTACAAATACAATGTATCGTGTAAGGCTGTTCTGCAAGAATCTCACTTAGGATATTATTTACCTTAAAATAAGGTTAAACATTTCTAACCCAACGCTGATCCACGGAGGGCCACATACGTAGCTTTTACTGAATGCCGCTGAGCAAGCCTGGCGTGAACTCTCACTACTGCAGGCCAGCCCACTCTTTAAAAGCACGTTCGCAATACCGTAATTTGGAAACCCTGCATATCAGAGATATAAATTTTAGAACTTTATGCAGTGTGGTTACCACACGTACTGTATGGCCCTGCTTTGATATGAAACTCTCCTATTTGATACGGCGTGTACATTTACTTGTTTCCTATGATTAGTTCAATAAAAAACTATTTTCATAACCGACTGGCTTTAAACTTCATCCAAATTACAATAACTTTTTGAACAATCCCACTGCCTTTTGACACTTTCAGACATGTACTGCATTTATTTCAGCGGTCTGGGAATCAGGCTGCTCGTTTCGAACACTGAGCCATGTGAGGGCTTAGCTCCACTCATTCGTAACCTCGTCACTAGATGAACGTGAGTGTCTCGAAGGGGAATATTTTTCACCCCGGCCGGACCGTCCGTCTGACTCAGCGATCAAGATATCGTTATCGTAACGCACGGCACGCCGTATCGTATTTCGGTCTGCGGGCTGGTAGAGTTCGTTTAACTGCAGGCAGCTGACTAGCAAACACATGAGCAGTTCCAAGAAGAAGAAATCATTATTACGGAAGAATCTGTCGCTATTACCAGAATTCGAACCCCGCGTCTACCAAGTCATACCCCAGTCACTAGACTGACTTCTTTATCCAGGCTCTCGAGTGGGCACCAAGCACTTCCACTTACTCTACGCGAGGTCCCGGCTTCAAATCTCAGCACAGAGATCACCTACTCTTATCCAAATAATCGATTTTCTTTACTTTCTTAAGGCAAATGTCGGCATATTGACATCTGCCGAAACTAAAATGTAAAGTGTGACCAACTCCTTCCACATCCTTCACAGCTCGTTCTTCAGGAAACACCCTACCGTTCGACGCTGTGTATTTTAAAGCTGACAGCCTCGATAAATAAGTCACGAAGAAAATAAGGACAGGCCCACACACAAAAGCAGCAACATGTACGCCGTGTTCGGTGTTCGCTCCATTTTAACACTATCTGCAGCAATGCACAGAGCTCTAACAGATGGATTCACTTTCAAGGCTTTCCCGTTTAACGTCATGCTGCAATGTCGGCCCCAGACGTGTCAGCGCCCCACGCAAGATAACAATTTGGCGCCCCTTCAGACTGATATTCTTTACACCTTGTCGGTCTAGGACTGGTCTGGGCTGGCAAACACTTTTGAGGCCGGTTGTCCAAATTTCGAATAATTTAGTGAAAAATTCTTTCGCGTGCCCACGGGGATTTTGAAAAGCAAATAAGGTCTAGGAATCTCCCAACATAACCAATTATAAAACATTTTAATTATTCTATTCTATATTAATATATAATATCCTCGGGGAAAGCGATATGGAGGAAGTACGTGAGGCTGTTAGTACTCCACACTACAAAAGATGAACAAAATAAATATTCTTAGATTAGCTTAAAATGTTAGTTACATATATTGTTGTTCTTATTGCAGAAATTATTACAAAGAATGACACAGCGATCAAAATGCTCGAAAGCGTTCCTAAGATGCCCGTTCAGGCAAACAATAACTCTTCTTAATTATTTTAAATCACACAGATTTTGAAATTAAATATTATTTATAACTACCACTTCACCGGAGACAAACTCAATTACTGCAGGACCAGTAATAAGCTTCCAGTGAGTGTATGGCACCTGGAGTGGTGAGTGAAGCTCTGCAGATATTGCTTGGTGCAGTTCCCTTGTTGCAACTCTGCTGTAACGCGAGTAACAATGCTACTTGAACACAAATGACTGACTTCATAGGCTTAGCCTAAGGTACAGAGATTCTGCTGTACAGACGTCTTAATTTTGAAAATAAAAAGAAGTTTAACGAGTCCCCAGCCCAGTGAAAGTGTAGCATTCTCTGCTATACGAACTGCACGCGCTGTGAATTGTGTACTGCACACTCCAGACACCTACCGGCCACACTGTGAAACACTTCGTGATGTGGGTTGGTCCTGCGCTGGGTTACAGCGATTGGAACAGCACTTGCACATCACGCTTGGGTCATACTTTGCACGCAGTTTATTAAAAATATTCTACATGCACGCCATTCATAATTTTTGCATAAACAGATCATACCCGTGCAACGCAAATCTGATGCAGTAGAGACACGGCGATTGGTCACCTCCCACTACTGAGCCTCTCCCACTCTTCCATCACTTGACGCCATGCTAATAGTCCAGCCAATGCTAGTCAAGATCTGTGTACAGACCGGCTTGGCAACTTACTTGCACACACCACACTCGCGAAGACTCCACGGGACGAGTGACCAGCGGTACGCAGAGACCTCTACCTGACAACACACAACACTCACAAGAGACAGACATCCACAACCCCGGCGCATTTCGAACCCAACATCCCAGCAAGGGAACGGCCGAAGACCCACGCCTTACACAGCGCGGCCACGGGGTTGGGCTAGCAGTATTTAAGTCTGTATAATTAAATATTCGCCTTTGATTTCTTTAACTTCCACTCCTGCACAGACAGCAGTTGGTCAGGCCCCACCACACAGCCTCCCCATAGTTGCCACATCAGTCACTCTGCACCTGACCTCCGTACTGTTAAGCTGCGTACACACTTGTAACGTTACCGCGTAACGTAGCACCGTAACGCGACAGTGTGGACGTGACACCGTAACGTATCAACAGTTGGTTACTGTGTAACGTTACGGGCTTGCTCGTTGCGATGTCGGTATTTGCCCGTCGCATCAAAGGGATTTTACAGTTACGGCTTGAGCAAGTGTGGACGTGCTCGTGGCACGTACGCAGTACACCACCGGCCTATGGGTCAGTTCTTTTTGTGCGGCTTTTGTGGCTGTGTTCAGAATGGAGTGGACAAAGGAAAGTGTGATAGAGGCTAACATACGAATCACCACTTGCCAAAAAACGTAGCGTTAGTGCCAACCGTTCTTGAACAGAAATGGCTTTCCGGAACGTTCTGTCTTTTTTAGAGATTCTGTTACCTGTCAAATGAATTAAACATTCAAATTCAGCAGGAGACATGCTGGTGAAATGTTTATATAACCCACTGACCGACTGAAAATTCAAGTCTGCTAATAAACTTTCCTGCTTGAGCAAAGTTGCGTTTGCCACCAGCGCCGCTGTCTTTCCTTTTTGAAAGCATAACGTACACAAATGTATGAAGCTGCTGCTAGCAGCACCGACATCGCACTCACTTGGGGTCCCGTACCAAACTGGGAACCACACAGTGCTACGCGTGCTGGTTAGTTGCTGATACGGAACGCAAGTTTAGCTCCTAACTCCGTATCATGCGGCACACTTGCAACGTTACAGTGGACGCGAATTTAGCCGGACGCTTAGGGCTAGCGGAAGCTCAACAGACATGAAGAAAACAACAGAAACACATGGGCGTGCGGCGCACAGTGCACGGCCACTCATCTTCACGTTCGATTCGACGTCGTCAAATAACCTGCCTAGAGACGCAGCAGCTGCCCACTCCAAGTGTAATGCCTGCAGATTACTTCCCGTTTCAGTGTTTCATTTCTTGAAACCGATCTCCGGGCCGACGGACCGACCGATCGACGGACAGACCGCGCTAACGCGAGCTACGTTAGACTTCTTTATGGCGGCTCAATGATATGAAACATAAGTTCAATATGGCTTCATGGGGATCGGTGTTAAGCTGCTGTGTGGTTCGCAGTTTAGCTGGACACGGGGCTGCACACAGCGGACTGACAGGATGGTGAGATGGGAAGGGCAGTCAGCACGCACAACACAATCAGAAGTGTGTATAAAACTGTAGCTATGAAACTGGAGGGAACAAACCCACTTGCAAGACCTAGGTCTAGATGGGAGAAGAATTTCAGAACGGATCTGGAAGGAGCAGGATATGCGGTGCAGTGCGGTCTGCAGTCAGCTGGAACCAGTGATGTCTGTTGGTTGGCCAGCTGAGCGACAGTCAGCTGCTGCGTACAGATGACTGCAGCCAAGGGCAACTGTGTGCACACCGGCTGTGAGATGTGACGCAGTGCAGCGTGGTGTACGTTTACTGACGTTTCGGCGTGACATGCTGCATTCAGCCATACTGCAGATTAGTGTAACATGCTCTTCTGAAAGTCGGTACATATCTACCAGACCACATGGCGTCACATCCCTTAACAATGTATCTACAGAGTCACATATGTGACAACCTCAAATGTGGGACAATAAGAATACACAAGCAGCCATAAACTCAGTCCTATCTATGCGGAGGTTAAGAATGGATGGAGCTTTACCTCCACCATGCCATTGCGTGGTGCTCAGTCACGCCAATAATCTTACTTTCCATGGACGGAAAGCAGGCGTATATCGCACACATGTCACACCGAAACAAGACATACCTACAGACTTTCTATCACAGCTGGCAGCAGTTTGAGTGGGGGTCATTGTAACTGTGTTTATCCAAATGTGGGCCCACAGTATTTAATTTGGACCTCAGAGCTGCCACTTACACCCAGCATTAGACGCGTTCTTGGTGTGTGTCATTAAGCAGTGCTGCCACAACACGAGTCGCAATCTGTTTGCTACAGGCGCTAGACAATCAGCGGCCTCCACTGTCGCAGGCCTTCAATAATACGGAACGATCCGTCCCCTTCCTGACCACACAGTTCAGAGTGCACTTTGGACATATGCTTAAGTTCAAAATGAAATATGGTAAATGTAAAAGGCGAAGTTGCCCAGTGCACAATATGTTAGCATACAAAGGGACTGGAGGTACAGATCCACTAATTCTTTAAACCTCGGCAGTAGATGAAGGTGAGCGTTCAGTCTCACGAACCCGCCTCTTTACTCTGGGCGAATGATCCACCGGTACCGGCTAATAACAGACTGGGCTGGTCCGAGAGCCGGTCCGGACGTTTCGGGGAAGATAAAGATCACTTGCCCCTGCCGGGATTCGAACCAAAATTTCTCATTTTTCCAGCCCGATGTCTAGTCACTGTACTGACTGCGCTACCTCGGCCCCCGAATAAAGCATAAAAGCTTCACTGTCCAATTACCGTTTGCTGCGCGCGCGACACGTCCCAGAGTGCGGCTTCTGGCGGTTACCTTAACCTGCAGAGGCACATTACTGGCTCCGGGGCTGCAGACATACTCAGAGTGGCGCTGGTGAAGGTTTTATGGTTCCTAACTTGGCAAGGACTGTGGGTCACGGGCGTTTCCAAGTAGTTACAACCAACCAACCAACCAACCAACAAACAAACCAACGAACGAACGAACGAACGAACAAAAAATAAACAAACAGGCAAACAAACCGATGTTGCGAAAGATGCACAGCCTGAACACACTTACTGTCAAAGCAGACAGCAGTTCGTTTGAGTTAAGGTGCAAACCCACAGAGTAAACACCCTGATGTGTGCCAGTCAGACTCACAGGCCTGCTGCGTCTTTCATACAGGCCCTGTCAACATGTTTCGGCCGCCATAACGTCAAACGCTTGTACTGACAGATACCACTCCTTGCAAATATGATGCTGTAATTACTGGCTGTTCTAATATTCCTCTTTATATATGGAGGATGGACTCGGTCGAAGCACGTCGTCTGTCAATTGCTGTACAGAAACCAACAGCTGCGCACGCGCCAGTCTGTCTCCGTGCAAACATACAGAACTTATAGGCACATCGTGTGGGCATGTAGAACGCCTACAATGTGCGTCGCACTTCTACAACCTACACACATTTTGGTAGTGCCAGATCATCGTCTATCACGTCACATAATTGCGCGCTGCCGCCATGTTTTATTTCTCGCCTTCCTCACGAAATTTCCTCAGATTAACGCCACATTGTCTCACATAACTCTCGCCACACAATAAATACTAAGTACAAGTTGTGACAGTGCTTTCACCGTAACAGTCTTCTCCAACACGAGAGGTACGTCGTTACCAAACTACACGGTGTCCTATCCCAGAACACCTTCACATCGGCCCCACACAAATTCACTCGACCGCCATGTTAGGATGTTCCTAGTGCGTGTATGTAGCCCACATGTGCGCCGTCAGAAGGCCATGAGCAAACGAACGTTCTTTTGTTTCAACGCACAGTGAATATTTTGTGTCGTTATAAACGAGTGTCGCTGTAACCGAAGGGTACAGTGTTACACGGCTAACAGCCACGAAGTACAGTAACTAGTACAACAGGATATCTGACGCTATAGGCGGGGTGTAGCATAAACCGATGTCGTTATAACCGGGTTCGAATGTATTTTACAATATAGAGTAAATAACACAACGGGGATTAATCACCTTCATAAGTCAAGAAACATAGCAAAAAAATTAATTTCTCCCTGTCCAAGCCATGAAGGTGCATGGAGGGAGTACAAGTGCAGCTCCACTCATTCTTAATCTCGGCACTGCATAAAGGTTATTGGTGAAATTCACGCCCAGGACGCTTTACCTCCACGGGAACAGCCCCCCGGCCCCCCCCCCCACACACACACTGTATAAGAAGTTGGGTGGGCCCCATAGACGGTCTTGAAGTTTTGGAGGAGAGAGGATTTTCTTGCGTCTAAAGCGATTCGAACCCCGGACCGCCCAGCCAGCAGCGTAGCCGCTATACGGAATCAGCTACAGCAGTTCCCAATTTAAGCACTTCTGACATTAAGAATTCCCTAAGCGCGTAATTTGTGTCGGATTGTGCATTTATGCACCCTCGATAAGACGGATGAATACCCGGTATTTGCAGAGCGACGGTGACAAGGGCAAACCGAAGTCGTGGGAGAAAAACCTGCCGTACTGTCGTCTAACGGCATGAACTGTGTGGGACTGTACGGACATACCCGCCTGCGCGGTGACGTATGGTGCTAGTGGTGGTGGCGGCGGCAGCGGTGGTGGTGGTGGCGGCGGCGGCGAAGGTGTTGGTGGTGGTGGCGGCGGTGGTGGTGGTGATGGTGGTGGTGGTGGCGGCGGCGGTGGTGGTGGTGGTGGTGGTGGTGGTGGTGGTGGTGCTAGTAGTAGTAGTAGTAGTAGTAGTAGTAGTAGTAGTAGTAGTAGTAGTAGTAGTAGTAGCTGGAGGTACTAATTACGCAATTTTTGTGACGGCCGTCAGCCAGTTACTTCCGTTCCGCAGGTCCAAATGCGCTGTGCAACACTTCCTGTTTGCGAACACTCAGAAAGTGAATCCATCTTATGATTGACGCCACGTTTGTACAGAAATGAGAAGTGTGTCTTTTTTAAGATGGCGGCAGTAGCTTTATGCGCAGCTACACACAAGAGACACCTCCTAGACGAAATGCTAGACGTACAAGCGATAAGGGAGTTTGGGTGTGACGGAAAGCTAGTCGGCCAAACCTACGATGGGGCTTCTGTAATGGACAGCCAGGTAACTGGCGTACAAACAATATTTCTTACAGTATATCCGAATGCACTGTCCACACACTGTTACGCTCATTGCATACAGTTAGTTTTGTAGCAGAGCTTAGCAATAAGCAATGACAGCAAAAAATTTTCAAAAGTTTAAGATATTTGCAATTTTTTTTCTAAATCTTCGAAAAGAAGACACGCAGTTAATGATTTTTTAAAAGAAACTGCACGAAGCAAAGTAAAAAGTTCTACAAACTTTACATACGTAAATTGTAGGCGGGCTAAATAGTTCGAAGCTTGTATTAAACGGTCACGTGTTCGGCACTTAATCAAAATATAACATACGTTTGCGACAGAGAACGAGGCACACGTTAATTGTTGGCTGAAGCTATTACACACGGGATTAAATTCTTTATGCTGTCCCCTTTCATGCTGTGTGCAGTTGCATGGTAGATACAAATCCGAGCTTCTTAACCCCTCAGGGTGGACTGCCGTGCGCCAGACGTAAACACCACCTGCCCCGGGGTGCCGAGCTAAGTAGGGCTTACGTTTTATTCTTCCCTGCGATATTAAATCGCCACAAAAGCGCTCTCTTCCAGTGTAATTGTACCAGGCAGCTAGAACACCCGACCAAGTAAAAGAATGACCCGAAGACGCAACAATGTTACGCTGTACGTACACTTACTCTCCTGTTCACACGACCTTTCGCGCTGTGTCTTTCTTTCACATGTTTACGTTAATGACCTCTCTGTATAAGCGAAGATACGATGGCAGAAAATTAGGTGCAGGGAATCTCTTAACACAGGTGGGACAGGGTGTTAAAACAGTGCCTGGAATTTTGGGGTCAAGTAAAAATTATTCAATTTTTTAGAGTACATTTGGGTGGCATTTTCAAAACCATTGCTCTGAAAAGCCGTAAGAATGCTTGAATGACAAAATAGATCATAAATGTCTTGAGGGATCCACTGAAAGCACGGCGGCGGCGGGGACGACGACAACAAGAACAAGAACAAGAACAACAAC
>BLKM01000140.1:11614-21958 GCA_013340265.1 Coptotermes formosanus
AGTCCTTATATAAAACAGATACGCTTCGTCTTTAAAGGTTTAAAGCCTAGCGGTAACTTTACGTACCACCAGGTTTAACATTAAAAAACTCTACGCGGTGCCCACATTGCGTTTATGTGTTTTGTGTGGATCTCAGAACAAACAGCAACTTTTGCCTTACAAAACATTAAGAGACTGATTTTTATAGCCAAAGTGGAGGGTGTTTACAGCGCGGTACGCACTGAGTCCTTATATAAAACAGATACGCTTCGTCTTTAAAGGTTTAAAGCCTAGCGGTAACTTTACGTACCACCAGGTTTAACATTAAAAAACTCTACGCGGTGCCCACATTGCGTTTATGTGTTTTGTGTGGATCTCAGAACAAACAGCAACTTTTGACTTATAAAACATTAAGAGATTGGTTTTTATAGCCAAAGTGGAGGGTGTTTACAGCGCGGTACGCACTGAGTCCTTATATAAAACCCACACTTTTCGTCTTTAAAGGGTTAAATACCAGAAGGAGCGCTGCAGCGATCCAGTCAGGGGTACCAACGGCTGAAATATTCACGTACGTACACAAAGTGAGCGATACACAGTACATAATGCCGTTACGAGGAAGTGTGTGCTTGTAGCGAACGTGAAGGCCATAAAACCAGTTACTTACAAGTTAAAGATAAAAACAGGAGTGGAATTTTCACGCGGTAGTCGTTCGTTAGTGGCAGGAACAGTACCTGGCAATCTGCACTGTATATCCAAAGCAGCCAGTGGTCATAAAATATTTTTACATGTCAAAACACCACGCTATTATAATAATTTGTTGGGTGTTTATGTATTCTTCTTCTTCTTCAGCACTACAGTCCTGTAATTTAATGTGTTCCATGTCAGTGTACTATATTATACAGAAAGACTAATCACCAACAAATGCACAAAGAGAATTTTATCATCAATCGTAACACACTCCTACATGTTTCGACCCTGCTGGGTCATCTTCAGGGAGAACTTCTTTGTTATCTTTACACTAGGGTTAAACTTTACAGTTGAGTGAGAATGTGCTGTTGACTGTGTACTGGAGGCGTGAACTCTCTGCGGTCCGGGCCTGCAGAGTTCACGCCTCCAGTACACAGTACACAGTCAACAGCACATTCTCACTCAACTGTAAAGTACAACCTTAGTGTAACGATAACAAAATGTTCTCTCTGAAGATGACCCAGCAGGGTCGAAACATGTAGGAGTGTGTTACGATTGATGATAAAACTCTCTTTGTGCGTTTGTTGGTGATTAGTGTTTTTCTACAGTCCTGTAAATTTGGCTTTGGCTTTCCTCATGACAGATGCCCATGCTATTCTGTCCAAAGCCCTTGTTCTGCATTTTTTCACACCCACATCCCTGAGGTCCAATTCGACGTCAGCCATCCACCCTCATCTAGTTCTTCCTTTTTTCCTCGGCCCTCCTGGTTTGCCTTCCAGTAACTTCTTTAGTGTCGTTTCATCATCCATTCTTGGGATATGCACACCTATTACACTATATTGTTGCGTTTTCAGTATTTTATGCAAGGAATTCGCTGTTAAACAAACTGGCACGAATTGCTAAAGATTTAACTCCTAAAACATGAAATAAATACGCGTATTTTAACGGTCCGACCGAAATCGCTTGCCAATTGCAGATTTGCCAGTGACTATCCGTATGTAACTAGCTTCCAGATCTGCCTGTCACAGATTTTTCTTGTAAACATTATTCCACTTCGAGTTTCTAGAATGTGCCTATTTTAGTGCAATGATCGTCAATGCTCTGACCCATTTAACTCTAAAGACAGCAAACTGCGCTATATTCCCTGACGTCATTAGAGTCAATGTTGGTCAGGAATTATCTAGTATAGTTGATCGGCTGGAAGTTCTGGAAATGTCCTTTCATGAGATGTTACAAGCGACTAAGTTTGCCTAGATGTGGTTTGAATGCAAGGGTGATTATTTATCTGAGCCTTTGGAATCTGAGTGTGGGTAGATAGCTTAGAAGCTGGGGTTAAGGAAGGGGGTTTAGTTGTTTGGGGCGTATTCAATACATGCAGCGCGCCATAACAAAGGGTCTGAAATCTTCTCTGTTCTGCGATGTTATGCAGCGTAGACTGGTAGTTAGCTACAGACGTTTCGAGACAACCTATCGATTCCATCTTCAAGGTGTAAGCAGTCAAATAAGACGTCGGTAACTACCAACGTACGCTGTGAAACATCCCAGAAGAGCGAAGAACTAATTTATCCAGCACCAGAAGCATGAAATAATGAATAGCGTGTTTGTTTCCGAGGTACCACGCTTCAGATTCTGTTGCTATGGAAACCACTGGTGGTTGTCCTCAGTAACTCGGGGATATTGCAGAGTGCCCTGCTTTAACCTTTTAAAGCCTAGCGGTAACTTTACGTACCACCAGGTTTAATATTAAAAAATTCTACGTGGTGCCCACATTGCGTTTGTGTGTTTTGTACGGATCTCAGAAAAAACAGCAACTTTTGCCTTATAAAACATTAAGAGACTGGTTTTTATAACCGAAGTGGAGAGTGTTTACAGCGCGGTACGCATCGAGTCCTTATATAAAACAGATACGCTTCGTCTTTAAAGGGTTAAGCGGGCTCCGTTCACAGCTACGCCGCTACGTAGCGACTGCTATCGCGGCCCGCTCTGCACTACTTTGTCCCGTTGAGTCCCACGTCAACGACGGACTACGCGCTGTAGAGCGGACGACGTCAATTTTTTTATTCCAAAGGATGACAGTCGCCTCTGCAGTGCTCAGTTCAGTGTTAAGAAAAGCCCTCCGTATTTACAGCGATACACAATATAGATTATTTTAGCATTTCTGAAACATTTTTAGTCGAAGTAAACTTTGTGTTAGAATGAAGTTTCGGTGGTACTTTTGTTGATCAGAGGCGACTTTGTTTCTGTCTGAAACCACGTGCTGTTGTATATTTTAAACTTCTCGACTTACACAGAATTTTGTGTTGAATACTCCATGCATTTTATCGTAAGTGTAAATCAACCCACAAATGCACAACTAATGCTAATACTCCTGTGCATTTGCTGGTTGATTTAGACTTACAGAGAAATTCTTCACTTAAATAAACTGCATTTATTACGTGAAAAGAAGAAAAAGTTGCACAAATTAATTCCACGAAATTTCAAAAGAGAACTGCATACTTTTTGCAACAAATTCCTTAAGTTTACACGCCAAAAATTTAAACAGGCGACTAGTTAGTAGATCGAGATACAGGACATATAAATGCCGGGCAGGAATTTTTCCCGAAAAGAGAACTCGGTCACATGGCGCAGACTCAGCTACACTGGGAAGCTTCGTCGTGAAGTTTAACCCTTTAAAGACGGAACGTATCTGTTTTATATAAGGACTCAGTGCGTACCGCGCTGTAAACACTCTCCACTTCGGTTATAAAAACCATCCCTTAATGTTTTATAAGGCAGAAGTTGCTGTTTGTTCTGAGATCCGTACAAAACACATAAACGCAATATGGGCACCACGTAGAATTTTTTAATGTTAAACCTGGTGTTACGTAAAGTTAGCGCTAGGCTTTAAAAGGTAAAGAAAATTCGAAGATCCTGCACTTAGAGCCGGTCAGGGCTCAATTTGGTCACTGCGATGGGCGAATTTTATTCTGTTCTGGTAGTCTGTGGACGGTTTCACGTTACATTTCCTGTTTCCAGGGACGCTGTGTTACTTGATCTTTTTTCTAAGTCTCTGTGTCTGCAAACTCTGTATATTTTGCACTGCAGTGCTTTTCTTGCACACTCTTAAAACAATCCACTCATCACATTTACGATGGCGAGACCGCTTGTAATTTGAATGCACCACTAAACCAAACACTGACAAGTGGAATCTGTCTTCCCCAGAAGATTGCTGCTAGTATTAGGATGAAAATCATGCACACACTATCGTCCTGTTATTTCATATAGCCCCCATAGTTTTAATCATTAAAGCACAAATTCCATTTAAAATATTTGGATCGTTTCAGGCCAGTGGTTACTTTACATACCGCCAGGTTTAACAATCGCAAATTCTACGTTCTGCCCACACAGTGTGTTTATGTGTTTTGTGTGGATCTCAGAACAAACAGCGATTATTTCCCTATACAGCATTAACTGACTGGTTTGTATAACCGAGACAGAGTGTTTACTGCGCGGTACGGACTGGATCTTTATAATCCTACGTTCTGCCCACACAGTGTATTTATGTGTTTTGTGTGGATCTCAGAACAAACAGCGATTATTTCCCTATACAGCATTAACTGGCTGGTTTTTATAACCGAGACGGAGTGTGTTTACTGCGCGGTACGGACTGGATCTTTACGTATATAATTCTACGTTCTGCCCACACAGTGTATTTATGTGTTTTGTGCGGATCTCAGAACAAACAACGATTATTTCCCTATACAGCATTAACTGGCTGGTTTTTAGGCGTTCTGCAATGGACTTTTAGCTTCGTCGTGTCTGTCTGTCTGTCTATCTGTCCGTCCGTCCCTTCTTCCGCATGGAACAACTCGGCTCCCACTGGATGGATTTTCATTAAATTTGATATCTGAGTATTTTCCGAAAATTTGTCCGGAAAATTCAACTTTCATTAAAACCTTACAAGAATTACTGGTACTTTACATGAAGACCTATGTGCATTTATGATAATATCTCGCAGAATTCTCCTTAAAAGGAAAAATGTTTCAGACAGACGTTGTAGATAAGCTCAAAACACATATTTTATTTTCAAAAACCTTACTTTTCCGAAAATCGTGCCGTTTATGAGATACTGTGGGGAAGTGTTGTAGACCCGGACAGGCCACAGATGACAATATAATACAGCGCATACGCTTTGCATGCTGGATAACTGAAGTTGCAGACACACTCAGAATATGTAATACTTATTGCATTTCCCACGGCAACAATGGTAACGCGAACGCGCACCCATATTACGTTATACGTACATTGCGTGTCTTGTTATAACTGATACAGAGTGTGTTTACTGTACGGTACGAATTAGTCGGTATTAACCAGGTTAATGTTAGTCTTTAAAGGGTTATGATATCCGTTCCCACGTTACGAAAACACACTGTCTGCATTACAAATACGTCATTTTTATTGTGCGAACCACAGAGGATGGCGTGTTCATAACCTGCAGAACAAAATGCAGATCAGTTGAAGGCGGAAGCAGGTGGCAAATGTAGGGTAGCTGCCACTGTGTTGGAGAGGGTCAACATCGTTCGTAATGACAATAATATCTTTGTCACTCCGCGTGTTTTGAAATACTTGTTGTGCGTCACGCATTGCGTACTTTGCGAGTCTTGAGTTTCGCGCAGCTGTACTGATAAACATTTGATTCTTCCGAGATGCGGCACCGTTTCTGTAGATAGTTACCTGGGTTTTGGTAGGAGTTTGCCGTTTCAAATTTCAGGGGTTCTCAGAGTACACGCAAACGGACTCGGCAGGTTTGTTTGAAACGTCGGTAGCAGATGGTACTGCATCAATCGTAACACGCATAACAGTTGTTCCTTTTCTTTGACCTCTTTTGGTTTCCAAAACGTACACAGAAACCCAAGGGATACACAGTCCCAACTCCCCATCCATATGTCTCACCGTGGGTGTCCATCAGCCATGGTATATAGCACAGATGGTAATGCCGCATGAAAAGAAAATAAACGGGTTACACCTAGAGTAAAGGGAAGGTAATATATTGCATAGGCTTTTCTATATTGCATACACATGCCAAGCATAAATCATTACTGGACATGTTGCTGTTATGCTTCCGGATATCCAGTCTCTGCAGAATGAACTGTGCGAGTTCGCAGAGCGGGTTATCGCAGCGTTACGCTGCAGCCTTGCAGCTGGGCTGAACCCCGGCTAAGCTAGTAATATCGTGGTTTTGCTCATTGCCTCCTGGCGGATAGCTTGAGAAATTTACGCCCCCCTGCTTCCCAGTTCTTACCTACTCAGTGTGTGTTAATAGATTCCCATTTAAGTTCAAGATTTGTAACACTGTCTTATGGAAACGGGGTTCTACTTAACGTTTTAAAGGCTAGCGGTAACTTTACATACCACCAGGTTTAACATTAAAAAATTCTACGTGGTGCCCACATTGCGTTTATGTGTTTTGTACGGATCTCAGAACAAACAGCAACTTCTGCCTTATAAAACATTAAGGGATGGTTTTTATAACCGAAGTGGAGAGTGTTTACAGCGCGGTACGCACTGAGTCCTTATATAAAAGAGACACGCTTTGTCTTTAAAGGCTTAACCTTTTAAAGCCTAGCGGTAACTTTACGTACCACCAGGTTTAACATTAAACAGTTCTACATGGTGCCCACATTGCGTTTATGTGTTTTGTACGGATCTCAGAACAAACAGCAACTTTTGCCTTATAAAACATTAAGAGACTGGTTTTTATAACCGAAGTGGAGAGTGTTTACAGCGCGGTACGCACTGAGTCCTTATATAAAGCAGATAAGCTTCGTCTTTAAAGGGTTAAACATGTCGACATCCGTCGATACACAGTTGAACCCGGTTATAACAACATCGGTTTATCCGACACGTCTTCTATAACGTGACATGTTCTGTGGTACCAATTAATTCCTCACTGTTAACCATAACATTATACTCCTCGGTTATAACAACACTCGTTTATAACGACACAAAATATTCAGTCCCTTTCATGACGTTATAACCGAGTTCGACTGTGTTTTGATTGTGTGTGTGTGTGTGTGGAGGGAATTTTGAAATATTTTCTACACACAGAAATTAGATGTTTTGGTGACAAAAGTGCTGGACGATGAGATGGGCGAGGATTGTGGCACGCATGAGAGAAGAAAGCAGCTCGTGAAGGGTTTCTCTAAGGAAACCTTAAATAAAGGGGCTGCTTTTAAAACCTAGACGTGGTTTGGTGGATAATATTAAAACGTTTCTTAAAATTAAGTGGGTGGTACGATGTAAACTGGGTTCATGTGGTACAAGTTAGGAGATCAGCGGGGGCTCTTGTGAATGCGGTATCAATCCTTCGGGTTCAATAAATTACAGGGAATTTATCGACTAGCTGAGCAACTGTTAGCGTGTGAATAGGGGATCTTCTTCATTCATTCTCTTGTCTGTGTTATGAGAGGCCTGTAACCTCTTCCAAAGTGACTTATCCACACAGTGCGATCTGGTGTGCCCTGTTTCAGTTCCCAGTATCCTCTCTTTTCCTTAAGCTGATCCAATAGCTGCTTACGCCTTCTTCCTCGTCTTCCCGTCACTTCTATCCTTCCCCCTATCTTTCCTTGAATAACGTGTTTTAGATAGCAGTTCCTACGCAAGATGTGAACAAAACAGTTACCCTTTCTTCTTTTTATTGTTTGTAGGAAATTCCTCTCCTCCTTGGTTCTATGTTATACTTCGGAAAGTAAATCAGAAATACCCGGAAAGTCTTGAAAGGTGGTGCTAGAGAAGGATAGAGAAGTTCAGCTGGACCGATCGTGTAAGAAGTGAAGTACCCTTCTACGCGCAGTAATTTAATGAACTGCTTAGACGTTTAAAACCTAGCGGTAACTTTACATACGACCAGGTTTAACATTAAAAAATTCTACGTGGTGCCCACATTGCGTTTATGTGCTTTGTACGGATCTCAGAACAAACAGCAACTTTTGCCTTATAAAACATTAAGAGACTGGTTTTTATAACCGAAGTGGAGAGTGTTTACAGCGCGGTACGTGCTGAGTCCTTATATGAAACAGATAGTTTCGTCTTTAAAGGGTTAATTATGCATTGTTTTCTAGTTAATTTCTTCGGTAGTGTCACTTGTGTACGTGGGAAGGACGGCTGAACATTTGATACTAAAGTGGCGAACTTTACATTTAACATGGGTCAGCCGGACTCGTGCCTTGTGATGTTCACAGTTTTGTGTTCCGGCTTCCACATAAGGTGACTGCGACTTCTGAAGGCCTGAGTGGCCCTCCTCACGTGCATGTATGAACGACAGACGGTTATACTTCTGTACAGGTTGGAAGAATTGTGAGACGTCGTACCAACTGAAGTATCGTTCGATAGACGTCATTAAATAAACAACCGTTCCGCCACGAAGCTCCTTCAAAATAAAAGATAGGCCTACTTAGGAACAGTAACCAAGTGACGCTGTTTTCCTAGAAATTGCGTAATAGAACAATAGACATGAAAACGTCAACCCAAGAAGGCATATAGAGGAGTAGAGGTAAGGATCCACTCATTCTTAACCTCGGCGCTAGTAAACTTAATGCACCAGCCGCCTTACCGCCGGTACCCATCGACTAAGAGGCTGGGTGGGCCCCAAAACTGGCCTGGACGTTTCGGAGAAGAGAGAATTCTCTTGTTCTTACCGACATTCTATTCCCGAAACGTCCAGCCCATAGCGTGGTCTTTATACCGACTGAGATATCGTGACTGTCCGTATTTTCTTACAAATTTTTTAGTAGTAGAATGCGAGCGAACGGACTCGTTAGCTTACACTCCACGTTGTCACATATGCATTTCGCAAGCGCTTTATTTGTAATTTGATCACTGTGTTACTTATTTGACTGTCTGTCCAGCACACTTGGCGTTGTGTTCGTCCTGCACAACCTCACGTCTTGCACTAAACGCTGCATTGCCTCGCAATGCAGCGTTTAGTGCAACAAGCACGAATGCCATTGTTCCAGCTTTGCTTTGTGTATGAAAGGGTCCAGACTGTAACCCTGAGAGGTCTTTCACTCAGTATAGGGCCCATTGGTCGCCACAAGCATTGTTAAAAGGTGCATAAAAGTGTTTATACCATGCTAAATTGACACATATGTTGGATGTCGACATAAAATGTTTGTATAAGTAGCTAACTCCATCGAGCAGAGTCCTTTTTGAGAAGCTAGCAGGTTTTCCGCCATTTCATGGGACCCAGAAGTTCATTACCGCATTCACAAGAGAGCGCCAACTGTCCCTATTCTGAGACGGATCAATTAGGTTTATGCCCCCTATCCCACTTCTTGAAGATTCATTTTAATATTATCCTCCCGTCTACCCCTACGTTTTCCAAGTGGTCTATTTCCCTCAGGTTTCCCCACCAAAACACTGTATGCACCTCGCTTCTCCCCCGTACGTGACAAATGGCCTGCCCATTTCATCCTATTTGATTTGATCACCAGAGTGTTTACTGCGCGGTACGTACTGAGTCCTTATATAAAACAGACACGCTTCGCCTTTAAATGGTTAATACATATATTTTGATTTAGCAAATCATGTTTTTTACCAGTGATTTAAGGAAGTCAGAGGTACAAATTTACTTTTGGACAATATAAATTACGTAACAGCGTGGATGTAAGTGATGTCAAATATTTGAACAGTGTTGGCCAAGGTTAAAATTTCTAAAGTACATGCAAATTCATTATCTTTAATTAAACGTGTACGGACTACGTTCTCATAGTTGTGTACTTACAGATGTTTACAATATGTGCATGTAATAAGGTAGAATTAAGAGAAATATATTTTAAAGTTAAATAAAATCTGTAATAATTTTTTAACCATAGATGTGAACGCAAATATTCTAATTAAATTTAAAATGTATATATTTTAATTCCAATTAATTATGTCCAAATACAATAAAGACTTTTAAATACGCAAATATGTAAACCAATCACACTTTTAATAAAAAACCATGAGTTGGTACATATTTTAAAATTCTTAACCTTGACAAACATGCAACACCAGTCGGATATTTGACAGCTTTTACATCCACATTGTTATATAATTGCGTTTCATGTATGTACTTACGCAGGCTGCTGCGTACAATTGATGTGTTTGCTTGAAAATGGGCCTTTAAGAGCCAAATAATGTCAGAGTGTTGATACAACATAGACTATTAGGGGTTTTCCCTAGATGCAGTGTATTCGTTGGTCTGATATTTTAACCATTTAAAGACGAAGCGTATCTGTTTTATATAAGGACTCAGTCCGTACCGCGCTGTAAACACTCTCCACTTCGGTTATAAAAACCAATCTCTTAATGTTTCATAGGGCAAAAGTTGCTGTTTGTTCTGAGATCCGTACAAAACACATAAACGCAATGTGGGCACCACGTAGAATTTTTTAATGTTAAACCTGGTGGTACGTAAAGTTACCGCTAGGCTTTAACCCTTTAAAGACGAAGCGTATCTGTTTTATATAAGGACTCAGTGCGTACCGCGCTGTAAACACTCTCCACTTCGGTTATAAAAACCAATCTCTTAATGTTTTATAAGGCAAAAGTTGCTGTTTGTTCTGAGATCCGTACAAAACACATAAACGCAATGTGGGCACCACGTAGAATTTTTTAATGTTAAACCTGGTGGTACGTAAAGTTACCGCTAGGCTTTAA
>BLKM01000142.1:0-50025 GCA_013340265.1 Coptotermes formosanus
TCTGGTGGACCTGTTTGAAAGATCCACTTTCTATCACTACTTATAACTACACAACTTAGCGGTCTTTTGTACTTTATAATTTATTTCATACTCTACAGTTATTCTAAATGACTTAATGGATCTGGGGAATGTATGTATGTATGTAGCTATGGTATAATATACAAATGCATATTACATACCTACACAGACACAAAACCAGTGTGAATGCAGTGTGCACAAGCAAAATGTTTTTCCAATATTATCAAGACAACATACACTACAGAACTGGGCAACTAACAATGTAGCATCACACATAAGTGCTACCTCAGCACACGTGTTTGTAGAGTAGCTGGAAAAGTCAGCTGCCTGTTCTGATACTGCAGATGGAAGTGGCAGAAAGGAAAGTATGTTCCACATCTCCACTTAAATAGCTTAAATGAAAGATGATTCAATTACATGTTGCTTCTGGGAGCCACCTGTATCATATCTTGGTCCAAAGACAAGAACATCCCTTGTCATCAGCATCCTCAGTCCCTTCAGCTAAATGCCAGGATATTACCTCACATTAAGGCACAACCATCTCCTGCCACATTCTTGTGACTTCATTAACCATTGTACACTGTGATGCTGTATAGTCAGAGCTACTCACAGCATCATCAAGTAAATGACAAATAGCCCATTAAATTAAAAAAAGACTCATTTAATGAATACAGAACTTTAATGGAATGCATTACTTAGATCCACAAATTTAATCATTATATCTGTTGCCTGTAAGTTTACATTACGCACAACTGTTGGTTAAGAATCCATGTTTTGATGGATATATATTCATGTTTGTTTCAAATTTGACTGTTAAAGTGAGCTCATAAATATACGCTACATATACTTGTTCCCGGTAACATGGTTCATACTTCCCAGAATTACTTTTGATTGTTTAATAATTTACTATGGTATTCAAAAACAACAGAAAGAAATTATTCCATGACCTTGAATCATCCATGTACAATACTGCTGCTAACTATAAATTATTTCCATGTTCGAAGTTTAGCTTATCACTGATTCTTTGACCAGAAACATGCTAAATGCTTGAATGACATAGATTCTGCTTGTGTACCAAACACAACTGTTAGTTCCTGCACCTTCCACTCATTTCAGATGTCATTCTCTCTATTGTAAACAGTGTACATCAAACCTATACATATGCAGGCTTATTACACCCTCCAAAATTTTTTCTATGTCTATGAATGGTAAATACTGATCATATTTAAATTTAATGCAAACTATGCATGATTTAAATGACTTCTTTTGTGTCAGAATGACATAAAACAATGATGAAAATATGAAAACTCTCTCACCGTTTTCATACTTTAGACCTACTGTGAGCTGTCATGATTTGTTCCGTCACTCTACTTACTTTACTGCATAACTTACTGTAGCTGTATTAATTCCAAAAAGTCTCCAGCTTAAGGCACAGGTAATGTTAAAAAGCCTAGGCTGATGTCACAAGCTGGGCAAGTGCAGGAAGTCATGTACATGTAGGTCAGTGTTTCTGCAGTCAGAGCAGTGGAGGTGCCAGTATTCGTCTGTCTACAAAAGCAGCTGCAATGACGTGACTGGGGTAGGAGGGCCGTTAACATTTGGGAGCCTTACGCTGAATTTGTCAAACAAAACGATGGGGACTTTGTGGATATAATCCTGCTTTCCTGTTCACTTCCTTGCTGCTGTTACAATTAACGCATCACCTATTGTAACCTTCCATTTAGATAAGCTTGCAAGTTGATGGACAGGACAGAAATTTTTGAAAAAAAATAATTGTGATTTTGTCCTGTCCTTTGTATTATTGTTATTTTGTAAAGACATTTGCTATATTTTAGAGATTATAATATTGTTTAATAAATATCTAGACAGCACATAAAAGTTCCTGGATGCTGAGATGGTTTCTCTGGTCCTCTGAAAAGAAATGGGAAGGTATCCTGCCCCACACTAAGTACACAGAAATGATTTTCAGCTTACAAAAGACAAAGAAGCTAGGATTTTCAATGCATACATGCTTTAATCACATAGCTGTAGAAATATAAATTGCTTGTTCTTGCTACACAGTATATTTTCCAACTGCACATTTTTCCCATCATGTATTCATGGAGGTACAAGCAAAGATGTTCGTTAAGCACGACCAGTTCTTTAATAGCTACTACAAACACACTGCATGATAAACTCATCTACAGCATTCTTAGAAATCTCTACAGGGCGGACTTCTTTTTGGTTATGCATGGAATAGGTACAACAGAACTGAGTGTGGTTAATGTTAAAGAACAATGTGTTCTTAAGTTTTCATCTGAAAGGATCATAAAAGAGGAAAATTACCAGAAAAATGTTGGCCAGTGGCTAAGCAGCGTCAGACAAAATTTGTCTGGCTGAAATTCCCACTTTTTTCAATTTCCCTTTCGGTCAGCACCTCAAAGTACACAACCAGTTTTCCATATGTGAAACAGTAGTTTCGTAGCCACCTTTCTGATTCACTTGAACAATATCCAAATATTGGTGGCAGCACATAATTATTATAAAATTTTGCAATTGGAAAGAAAGAGGTGACCATAGTTCTAGTAGAAAACCATGAATATTACATGGACAAGTCAATGCTGACATCTGGGTTGCAGTCTCATATTCAAATACAAATGATAGAGCACGTGAGACTACAATTGGTGTGGTATGGTTGTGTTGTTAGGCGTGTTACATGCACCACAGGCTTTCAGTTCATTCTCAGTTTATTTCGTCAGAGTGCAAAGCAAAACAGTATTTTTGGTCTAAATATAATAATTAAATATTTAGCATCTGTCATGCATACTGCTCTCTATGTGTACTGTAAACTGTACAGAACAACACTGTATAATCAAAGATGACAAGGCAGCTTCTTGCTTTTAAATTGTTTCCTGTGAGGTAAATTGTTCTGTACAACTCATTTTCATTATAAACAATTTTTCATAAAAACACATGGAAAGCACTGATTACACGAACACTGTTTAGAATTTCACTATGCAGGACAAGTGGGAATACAATACTGTTTTACTTTTATATATATATATATATATCTATATTTTCCTTATCTTGATGTCCTACATGTTACTTTGACATAAGAATTTGGGAGGGTAGGAGGGACAGGGCATGGAGGACAAAAGAACCTCTCAACAGAGCATACTTACAAAAAGTCTTGCAACAGGCAACACAGTTTATGCCAGCATCAAACATCCACTGTACTCTCAGAAGCTAAAGAAACAAGTATCCTTGTCAGCATTACTACTACATTTGTTACTATGAAGTCTCAATATATGCAACTTAATATGTAAGATACCTGTAACATTCCTTACAAATGTGTTGTCTCCAAATTATACCTGCAGTGTGCTGCTTTTGTTACTCTTTTCTGTACAATAAACATAACATAACCACAGTAAGTCATATATCTTCTAAGAAAGAATATTCAGGAATGTTTAGAAAGAAGTGCTGAATTAACAGGTTAAGCATCTAATAAGCATTTGCTATAGCCACATTAAAGGCAAGGGTATGATTAAGTTATGTAACTAAATATATCTTTATTGGAACTATAAAAACACAGTGTTACCCATATATTAGAACTAATATTCCGAAGCATCTTTCCTCCAAATAAAATCCATCATGCAAGTCATAAATTAACATTTTATTAGCCTATTTATGGCTACAATGGACTTAAAAGAGGCCCTACAAGTAGTCTATTTTTGTAAAAATTATGATTATGCACAGCACTCCTGTAACTATCTTACAGCTACAAGGGCAAATATAGTACATGAAACCTGAGACAAATTCAAAGAAAGTACTTAGTCTTTCATGTTACTACATCCAACATGGATGCCTATAAAACACAGATAACCATTTTACAAAAATAATATCCTCTATAAACAGTGAATCTTACTATTCTCATTACATAAAATCTTTCAGATGCACAGGAACTTTTATTTGGGTATTATAACTTAGCATAAATTTCTCCCTATTTCTATATTAATAAAAATTATCTATCATTCCAACTAACTGGTAATTTGGCCCCAGGTTTTAACTCCTGTAAGATATATAATTACAGCACTTTTATACTACAGATCTGAATTAAAATAAGCAAAACAGTTTTGCGAGATTTAATCCATTTATGCAAAGAATTGGTTTATTTAGAAGAAGTAAGAAACCAAGCTGTTATGTCAGACCAACTCCAGTTCACCAGACTGTTACCACAGCAGGACAGAATTTATGGGGTTAAAAATTCTGTTCATATGTGCTCAAAATACTGATGTTGACAAAACTAAAAGAAATAAATATGCAATGAATTAAAAAACAGTGACAGTGATTAAAATTTCAGTGCCACCAAATTTTTAAACTTTTTAAGTTATTGTTACATACAAAAACACAAACAAGAAACCAGATTCATAATACCGTTTCTTTGGTGCATATAGCCAGTATGAAATCTTCAGTAAAGTGACAGAAAATGAAGAATACAAGGTAACAGAATGACAATGATGTAGACAAATGAGGAACAAACTCTGAAAAACACCAGTTAAAACACAAGAAGTATTTATTATATTTGCATATATAATCTAAACATGCAGCGATAAACACTTCACCTATCAGCGTGCATGTATATTGCACATCCAGTAAGGCAAGAATACAAAAATAAAAACTTTAATGGCGTAATCACTGGTTGCAAAAGACCTAAAATCGTCAACTACACGTTTTACACGTAGCCACGTTAATACTTACTTGTTCATGTTTCCATTTACTGGTATAAACATGTGTATCATGTATCATGCATACCAAGGTTTACAAAACTTCTTCACATACCATGACAAAGTGCACATTACGTTGAGAAGACAACACCGTGTACATCTGCACACAAAGCTTCATAAAAAAATACCCATAAGGGAAAATTTCTAACTCCTTTTATGCATGGATAATCCTTACACTACCACGTCATGGATTACAATATCTTCACTACAGTAGGCAAAAATGGCTCCATGTGTCATGATCTACAAATGAAATGAGTTTAGTGATTTGTGATTAATTGCAGAAGTTTCCAAGAGTCAAGTAAAGCACAGAACAGTCTCACATGGAAATTAAGCAGGTTCTAAGAGACAGATTGCCTTTGTTAGGAATTTAAAGAGGTTGGTAAAGGGGCTGGTAGCAACATCAGTGCTGTGCATATTTCTATGTTATCCATATTAAAACCTATGATTATGGTGTCAATGGAAATGAAGATGCTGCCAATAACAGTGTCAATATGCATTATTAAGTGATGTGACAATGCACAACATCTCAAATAAAATCCTGTATTTTATGTATGTCACCTAAACCATTTCCATCCTTGTCCCCAGATCTGGTCCTCAAGTTGATGATGACTGATGACTCACCTAACTCAGATGGTGGGGCTGAACTTGTAACCTTATACGATGCCTCTACTTCCTCGGTTTCATCCATGACATCTTCACAGGCTTCTTCATTGAGTGTTTGAAGGGCACCACAAATCATCTGCTCCTCCAGTGTCACCTGTAACAGTCACACATCACACAGAGTGACTTCAAAGTTTCATTCACATGATGAGCTTAAAATAGCAGCACTGTTGTTACTGATGCTAAAACTATTTGTCACAAGACTTTTTTTCACACTATTATATTCCTTCCTTAGATACGCAGCAACGTCATTAGTGCATAGGTAAAAACATCCCAGGAGTTCCTATTCCCCCACCCCACTCCAACTCCATTCTGACAATATTTCAATTTCACTTACACTGCATTTATGTTCAGTAAAAAACAGGCATAAATGAAAGAGACAAAATACAGTGCATGCCCCTATAGCAACTACTGAAATGGTGTTTTACAAGTTAACTCATAGGTATAGCATATGCAACGTTTATGATGAGCAACAATACAAGACAAAATCTGTAACAAACCACATATGCAAACAGTAAAAACAATATATAATAAACCATGGGTTCAAAATTTTAACAAATCCAAATATTTTCATCTCCTCTTGGCTATTTACTTTATAATACTGCCCAAGAAGTTTTCTCTACTATTAAAGTATGGGAATGGCTGAAATACTGGATATGCAGGCAACAACTTGTTTTAAATTTAGAGAAGAGTAAAAGCGTACTGGCTTATATAAATTATGCATGACCGTGATTTCATACAAATTCATGTAGCCAGAGATGTCACCTTTCTTGCATACTGTACCCAGAAAAGTAAACATTTAAAGAATTTTTTTCCAAAATACCTGATTTTAATCATCATCTGCTAACACTATGTAAAGTAATCTAATTTATAAATTCAGGTAATACTTAAGGCCAACACATCTCCAATTATTACTCTTAAATTAATGTGGAACTAACTGTTGTTAAATAAATTAGTAGTTCAAAACACAGTGTATTTATAATGCAGATTGTGTACATACTTTACATTCCCATATTATTCACTTTGTGGCAACATAATAAACACAGCTTACATGCTACCTTTCTGTTACTAAGAGATGGATCTTCGCTCTAACATTATAAAAAATAAAGGAATCAAGGGATTTTGGTCGAATGACAAATACACTTATTATTTTTGTTGATACTAATGTAGACAACACACTTCATTTGTCTCTACTATGATCAATTTCTACCACTTAGAACAGTGGTTTTAAAATTGTATCATAAATTTTCCCAAGAAACTATATACTTCTAAGCATACTGCAGACACAATCCGTTCCCTTTATTAATAAATAACAATATCATGACTACATAGTTTGCTAGGCATGTGTCACATTGAAGCTTCAAGTCAAATCTCATATAATTTTTCAATAACTACAAGAACAAGTTTTAGTATGACTACTTGTTACTGCTGTCATGGCATTAAGCTGAACAGTCATTAATGTTTTAATAACATGACTGAGATTTCAGTCACATTTTCAATATTCCATAGCCACATACAAGAATACAGTACAGTTTTTTGTTTCATATATGCAACCTCTGTAAATGCTTGAAAATGACATATGCATATGCAAATATGCTGTCATAACTTTATCTACAAAAAATAAACAGGCACAGTTCAAATTGTTCATTTAAAGTAGGACTAATGCTTTGAAACAAAATTATTATAAAGTGACATATGTATGTCTGCATGAAGACTAAATGCATTCCGATACTGTTAATGAAAGTTGTACCATTCCTACATACCCACTGTACAAGTGGTGCAGTAATTCAGCATTTTAAAATGTAAATGCGTTCATTATAATGCTGAAGTACTCTGTGACCATTATTAGTCTAGCAGAATAAAAGGTACAAGCTGACTTTGTGCAAGCCACAAAGGCATATGATGGTCTCGGGGTATTGCCCTGCTCATTCTTAAGCCTGGACCCAAGAGGAAGTGCTCAGCTTTATGCCCTGGCTGCTTTATGCCAGCAGCAACAGCCCCCAGTACCCACTGAATAGGATGCTAGATGGGCCCCAAAATAAGTGTGGATGCTTTGGAGAAGAGCAAAACAAATTAAGTAGGCTCTTGCTCTATCTGCTGTATATGCCAAGAAATGTATTTGGAAAACATGTCTATACACATTACATTTTTGGAAAAATAGGGTACTTCCAGAAAGGGTACTACTGGCACAAGATTTTGCAACAGTTGACTTTCAGCTGTGAACCCCATGACATGGACAGGCTTGTTCAATCAATGCATGCTTACAAGAGCTACACAGATGAACATTAAAAAGGGAAAGAGAAAAGGCAGTTGAAGGATATCACAATAATCAAAGACAATAAATTAGACCTATGCTTTTCAGTAACATGAACATCCGAATGTTAACTTACACTAAATTGTATTCATAAATTAAGGAACGATTCCAGGACAAATGTCTTATTCTGGGGATAATTCATAGTTTTTTAAAATCACTTACCTCTTAACAACTAAAATCCAACTCTAGTCCAAAGCTACAACATTGTTATAACAATGAATTACATAAGAATTAATTAAAATTATTTAATAATAGTAATCATTATGCATTAAGGATTTCACTACTTATCATGATATTTTAGATGTCTTGGTGAAGTGGATATACATTGAACACACCCATTTTAATATGCATATGTTCATGTTTCATTCTACACTGCACTTGCAAAGTGATGCAACTGTCATAGGAGCAGGCCAAGAGCAAGAAAGGCTGGGATAAATTCCCCTACCTTAAGGAAATAGTTTTATTTCTTAAAATGTGAGTCCACCTTTGTTATTTGTCAAGGGTTGTTAAATGGGCTATCTCCCACAAGAAATGGCTAGTGCATGTATGCTGTAACATGTACCAAGACTTTTCTAAGTGCACCTGTCCAATTCCAACTGTGTTCAGAATTGCCCTGATTCTTCACAAATTTTCAAGTGAGAGTCATGGATTCAGCAAAACTTGAAAACCAATCAGTGACTACATTTCCCATAGAGTAAAGCAAACTTATATAAATTTGTGAGCATGCTGGCTTTACCAGCTTTCTACAAAATATAATTCTGCTACAAGAAGTTCAAGTCGGGAAAACAGTAAATAAAACACTGACACAGATTTGGGTGCCTGTTCAAGTTTCTAACAAGAGAACATATAGCAGTGTAGGCTATAATCATAAATCATTGCTTAGGGCTCAGTCCCTGGCTTTTAGTTCATGAACTGGGTATTTCTGTGTCTGTGGATTGAAGAGATGAATAATTTTTCCAATATAATAATCAAAGAGAGTTCAAACATTTCTGTTACATGGACGATTAATTTTTACATTGATTCTGTACTTGAACAGCTCATCTGTAAGCAGAACCAGTGCTACTGGCTGGTAGCACTGGAATGCATATGACTCATTCCTGATAGTTATATCTTAGTGTGTTCCAGTCTAGGAAAACATGTCAAGGCATTCATTTCAGTTCCTAGAAAATCAGCACTACATTGATGGATAAACCAAATTCAAACAACAAGTGCTTTTTTAGTGAAGAAGAGGTAGCAAACATGACATTCTTTCATAAGAATGAAGTACACTGAGAGGCATAGCCATCAAAATCTTCTTTGTGAGAGTATGGTTTTGTAACTGGTTTTGTGAAGTAGTGTGTAATGGTGAAGTCAATGATTTCCTTACTCATTTTAAGGACGAGATTACTTAAACAGTCACATAAATACTCAAAATAACAGACAGTGGCAGCAGATAATCTCAGACTAATACACAAAGTGCCTGTACATGACATTAAAGTTGGAATATGATGTGCTATGAGTATGACAAGAATAATGGCCTCATCTTCTTTGGGATACAATATATTCAGGATACGGTTGAAAAATTCTTGCAACAACTTTTTAAAATGTAAGTGCTTAAGAGAATGACCACGGGCTGTTTCAGCAAGATCATGCAGCCACCCATAGAGCCAACAATTAAATGACCAACTTACATAACACTGTCATGGACCAAATAATTAATCACTTGTCCTCTGTGGCCTCCAAGTTCACCTGATTCAATGCCATGTAACCATTATATGTGGGGATGTCTCAAAGACAAAGTTTATAAATAACAACACGCGCACGCATGCTCACGTACACACACACACACACACACACACACACACACACACACACACACACAGAGGATGGCCTTAATGAAATTATCTGATGATTGCATTAGCTACTTCTACAAAAGAACTTCAAACAATTTTTAATAGTATGTTCACTGAGTGTTCAGCATGCCTGAAAATTGTACAAGGTCATTTCCAAAACCTGTTTTAACTAGTAGTAATGGTATATTATATATTACAGACAGTTTATGCACGTTCTACACGCAAGATTGCACGTACTATACATAGGTTCTGCTTCAAGCTGGACTACCTGTATTAAGCTATATAAACAGAAATGTAAGGAGATTCTAACTGCTATTACAACAATAGTAAAAGTTACGTTCATGGGTGCAAGATATGGACGAAGACAATATGGAATTAAAGATAAGATAGCTCTATGCAGTTACTTCTGCTCAAATCAAACCACCTAACTCAGATCTTTTTTTTTTCTCAAACTACAAACATTAAAATGTGGAGCTCCTCAATGGTGAGGTCTAAGGCCTTTCCTTTGTGTAACATACATACATGATTTTCTTCCAATGATAAATATCCCATCAGAAATCATAATATTCACTGATGACTCAAGGGTCATAAATTGTGGTACAAATGTTGACCTTGTCTGCACAATAGCAATGCTAAGTCTGCCATATGAGTAAGTGGTTTACAGTTCACAAGCTGGTTGTAAATAGCAAGGAATTCATCAAAATATGCAGTAAGTACTGAACATAATAAAAGGTCCATAGCAATCTGTAAATATAAGATTTCTTGGTTTACAAATTCACAACCACCTAAACTGGAGGACTAACATTGATCAAATGAGTTCAAAGTTAGGTGGAGCATTTTACAAATTTGGCATGTGGCTTTGTATTAGCAATACTGATACATTCAAATCAATCCACTGTGCCACTTTGGACTCTTATAACCCAGTACGGAATAATTTTTTGCGATAATTTATCCAACATTTAAAGCTTATTTACCTTAAACTACGTATCAGAAATATAACTGGTGCCAAATGCAGATATTCATGTATGAGTCTATTTCAGAAATTAGAGACTGTTATCCCGTCAATGTGGGTTTCTTTGTAAATAACCCAGAATGCTTTCAGGAACAGTCACAAGTACACAGCATTAACACATGGATTAAACATGCAATAAACATGAAAGGTTGGAAACTGGGCTATGAAGGCCCAATTTCCAACCTTTCATGTTCTCAGAAGAGGTGTACCCTCCTGGCTTTACAAATCTTCAAGTTTACCACCTAGTCTCAAAAGCACCATAAATAAAGTGGGCATTTAAAATAGCATTAAAAATACTTAAACACACACTACTTTTACCTGGTTGATAAATTTTGATATTTAAAAATTACTCATAAACCCTTTAAAGGCTTCTGTACTTACATAGTGTAAATCAATAGTACAGCGTATCTGTTGTATACACAAAAAGTTGGTGGAACAGGTCACTTAACAATATTCTAACCTGTACACATCTATACGATATGTATTTCGTACCTTATTTGACACCACACAGTCATTTTGACCAACGTTTGGTCCATGGCATGCATGTAAATGATTGTATTTAACAACAACCCCAAATGTACGTACAGTATAACGGAAAAATGATGTTTTCTTATTCATTTCTCATAAATTTAGACAGAACCACGGACTGTTCAATTAAGACACTAAGACAAAGCCTGTAATAACTGAATAAAACCAACTCCAAACATCTAACATGGTATATTAATGCACAAAATAGATGTACTTAATTGCACATACCGTACCTGGTACTGCATACATCAGTGGTCAAGCATAGAAAAACACAATATTACAACTATGAGTAATATTCTTCATATTTATAGAAATGTAGCCAGTTCAATAACTGCGTTACAACAGTCATTGTATCCTTCCACTTTACATCAATGCTACATAAGCAACCAAATATTCACAATCACCCACATTTTCAGGCACTCTGTATTGTTCCTTTTATTTATGAAAGATAAACAACTGATGTCCTTAACTTCCTATCACCATCTACCACTTGGTTTTTAGAGTTCTGAGCATTTATTCAGCGCATGGTTTAATATCTTTAACTTCCAATGTTTAACCACAAATTCTTATCAAATCTCATTACAGTATCAATTGTTAAATAATTAAATCTTCAGCAACTTCTCCACTGCAGCAGCATCCAAAATGCCAGTAAGCAATTTATTTTGTTTATCCACCTTTCTGTTGTAAACTCTGCTCTTCATGCAAGCCCACAAACAAAAATCTAACATATAAGAGAAAGGAGAAGGACAACCAGTGCACACCAGATTCAAGCAGCTCTATCTCAGTAACCATCCAGAATTAGACACATGTTCATAGACTTTTTTTTCTCACCATAACTGATACTACTACCTCCCAAAATATTGACCTTTCCTCCTCAATCACCCTCCACAAAAATACAGCAGGAACATAAACACGACTATGGGCATATGTTTACCTGCTTCTCCATTATTGTTTGCTTGTTTGTAGATCTTGCATCACCACGGGATGACTTTTCTTTTTCAAGCTGTCCACCAGCTTTGGGGTTCATAGCTGTTAACAGAAAACACTCCCATTAAAATACAGCATTACAGAAACATCTGAATTAACCATCAAGTATCATAAATATACTAAATGTTGCAATTTCTCACACATATATTTGGATAAAAGGAAGACGCACAATCACATATGCAACGGTGCTTGACTTAAAACATTTTCACTATTCCTGCTTTGTTGAACTACAGAAGGCAATCAACAGAATACCTGAGCTTGATCATTTGGTGTTTTAAGATGCTTCCATACGAAGAAATGTTTCAAATGGCGAAATGTTTCAAACATCTATACAGCCTGTTTACTGTTACTTTGTGAACTCCAACAATACACTGAAACTGCTTCATCAAATAGTCCCATTCAATAACAATCTTGCAACAATCTCCTTCTCTTTCAGCACATCTGCACTGATGCAAGATTTGGAGTTTCCACATCGCTAATGTTGAGGACTCAGGCCTTCCAGGTCGTTATGCTGAGTAGCAGCTTACTGATTCCCAGTGTTTTGAAGTAACATACAGCCTTCATCTTCAAGGATCAAGGAGCTCTCCTAGGATTCCTTGACCCTTAAAGATGAAGGTGTTATGCTCCTTTGAAAAGTTGGCAATCAATCATACTGCTTATTAATCCAGGAGACCTGAATCCTCAGCACCTCTACTGATATTTTATCACTTATTGTTGAATGTTTCCACAATTTACATTCTGCTCATAATCCCATTACATGTACCTTTCTCAAAGATGGTAACATGCCTTTCAACCACAAGTACTATATTTTTGTCTGGTGCAAACCCACAATGAACTAACATGATTACTCTTGCATCAGTCGGTATCCTTAACAACTTTATGGCTGCACTGTAATGGGACATAAAGCCATCTAGTCTAACAGACTGTCACAAATGTTTCAGAGGAACCTGCTGCCTCCACACTTTGGCATGAAGATAGAGGCAACAGGCTCCTTGGCAGTGTTGATATCTACCAACTAGGCTACACAGCATCACATCTCAGAAAACCACAATTTGACTATTCAGTGCCATAACCTCAAACATTCACTGAGCACCTCATTTCATATCTATGTTCTCAGGTTTTCACAGTGATTGTTGATTATATGGTAGTTCTGTTTTGGGTTTCTACATTGCGTGGTAGATGCATGTTCCAGCATTTCAAAGGAATGTATTGCCTCCATCTTCCCAAAAGAAGACCATGAAATATTTCATTTCATACTTCATTTCCATTTCCAATCAAAACATCTACATAGCCTAATCCATGCAAGTAACAAATATGATACACTCAGGTCTTCTGGGTTGTGACATTGCATAGTTAGCTTAGGGTTTCCTGGTGTTTCAAACAAATGTAGTGCCTTAATCTTCAAGGGCTGAGGGACACTTAAACGTTCAAAATCTCAAGGAACACAAACCCAGCAACACATCATCACACCCTAGAAGAAATGGAACCTCAACAAAACCACTGCAGAAACCTCAAATCTCACATGGTAAATATCATTACATATTATGTTTACCCTTCCTTTCTGGTGCTTGAGATGGCATTCGATGAGAAGGGTCAGCAAACCGGACATTTTTTGAACTTATTTCCTCCTGGTGGGTGACAACTACAAGCTCCTGTTCTCTTAGAGAAACAACAAGCATGCGGAATAACTCCCAGTCACCGAAATTCATTTGCAGAACCTGAAACAACGTTGTGTGGTGATGGTTTTATGGACTTTACCCATTGTCCAAAGAGGAAAATATTAAAAAATTAAAAATTAAAATCACAACATTTCGGAAGCTGGCTCTGCTTCCGTCTTCAGGTGAATGGAGGGGGAGAAGAGAACCTACTCTGTTGGGCCCCTTAGACAGAGTAGTTCTTCTCTTCTCCCCCTCCATTCACCTGAGGACAGAAGCCCAGCCAGCTTCCGAAACGTTGTGATTTTAATTTTTATTTTTTAATACTTTAATATTTTACTCTTTGGTCGAACGATAAGGTCCATAAAACCATCACCACACAATATTATACACCGTCAAAACCTTTTAGAATTTAACTGAAACAACACATTACTCTGTCATGTGCTGCAATATTAAGAAAGGCTTTCTGGGAAGAATTTGTGAGCCTGCTTTCCTTTAAATGCACCAATCTCAGCATACAGAACAGAAAAAATTGTAAATCAGTAATTATATAATTCAGTGATCTATTTCTGTGCATAATTTTCTGTAGTAATAAAGTCCATATCTGGAAGCTATAAAAAAAATTCCACAGTTTCAAACCATGTATGCTTAAAGATCCAAGTCTTATGGGTATTCTGCCGTGTCAACTGGTAAATGGTTACCGACATTTCAGAGGAGCACAGTAACTTCACTTTCAGAACCTAGCTTGACCATGAGAATGGAGGTATGACACTCATCCAAAATTAAACATTTCCCATTCGACACAGCATAACATCGATGAAACCTTAATCTTCATCAGCACCACTGTAAGAACCTCAAATCTTGCACTACTGTGCTTGTAATTTTTAATTTATATAGCAAATTAAAAAAACAGTATATTATTAAGCAAAGTTTCCTTTCCAAGTACATATATTTGAAACCTTTTATGAAAACATAGTGGGTGAATTACTGCTTGAAAAGTTAACACAACTCATCCTTTACCCTTGTCCATACTATTAGAGTAATTTTGACACAATTCATGCACTTTTCATAAGAAAATAATCAGTTACATGCACAGTATAAATAAAAATGGTTCCTGCAGAGAGTGCCAGGCTGATGGCTTTCTTATGAATGCATATTACCTGAATGGAAAGAAATTACTGTGAAGTGTACCAGGCTATAAAGGGAAAGTGAAAAGCAGATTCTTTAATTTTGTGAATAAATTCTTATAATTTAAAAAATGCAAGCCAGATGTCTCTTTTCTGCTTTTACTTTAATGTAAGTACATGCAAGCTGTGTGAAGGGTGAGACAATACGCTCCAAAGGATATCCCTTCAAGACAACTGGTGCCACAGATGGTATAAAAATATGTACTTTCAGAAATACATGCTGTCTTGGACTTTATTTGCACTACACTCACCAGAACATTCACTTGGCACATACTGAACATTACATTACATTAAACTGTGGACTATTACGAATGCAGTAATAAACATTCACGTTTCAAAAAAAAGTCTGAAATTTCATGACTAGCTCAGGAACCGATACCACCCCAAGAAGCCCTCTACTCTGTAGAGTTAATCAGAAATTATGTGAAGCTGGATTTTGGAGATTTCGTAAAGTTGGTTTAACTCCACAAGATATCATAGACAGCATGGCAGAACTTAATTAGAAATATCTTACAAAGTAAAGCACAGACAGCTGCTTACATTAACTTAATCCCTGGTAGCTTGCAGGCATACATACTTTCTTGAGTTCATCCAAGTCACAATGTAGTAATACTCGGCCATTAATGTTGTTCTCACGTATAACACTTGTGTAGCCTGGCAAGAAAGATGAACTCATGTCATCAATCTTCGCAAGCAGATCACAGACACCATCCACACTCAGGCCCGACAGTTTTGTTTCTAGAATATCAGGCTGCAAGCAACAGTTTTAAGGATAAACTGGCTATTTCAAATTTTTAGATTAAAAAAAATTGATTATTGACAGAATAATACCTTATTATGTAACTTATTTTACACTTCAATTACAATTCACTGTCAGTGTTTATCCTGCTTTGAAGTTTTTACACACTAAGGACATGGGCTGTGTTGCCGATATTTTGGAGGAACACACTACCTCCCACCTACGGGGGGGCCTGTTTGTACAAGGGCCATCCAGAAAGTAAACACCGTTTGGCTATAAAGAAAAATAAGCAAAACAAAAATTTAAAAAAACTTAATGTAACATTATTACAGATCCTACGACATTTTTCTACATAGTTGCCACCAACATTCAGGCACTTGTCATAGCGTGTGATGACGTTTTGTATGTCTTCGCCATAGACCTCTGCCGCCAGTCCATTTAACCACTTCTTGATGGCGTCCTTCACTTCTTCATCACTTCTGAAGCGTCTGCCACCCAAAAATTCTTTCAATGCTGGGAACATGTGAAAATCACTTGGGGCAAAGTCTGGACTATATGCTGGATGCTCAAAAACTTCCCAGCCAAACTCTCGAAGAATTACTTGCATTCTGGCAGCAGCATGCTGGTGCGCATTGTCATGCAGGAGCATCACTCAACTTGACAATAGGCCCCGCCGTTGGTTTTGAATGGCGCGCCGCAGCCACCTCAGAGTTGCACAGTACGCTTCTTCATTGATGGTTGTGCCTTGCGGCATGAACTCAACCAGAAGGACGCCTTTCTGGTCCCAAAAACCATGGCCATGATTTTTTGAGTGGCCAATGTCTGCTTAAACTTCCTGGGTTTTGAAGGCAATCGAGGATGATGCCACTTTAGTGACTGATGCTTGATCTCAGGGGTGAAGTGGGAAACCCACATTTCATCCCCTGTGACAATATGGTCGAGAACTTGTCTCTGTCTTGGTGATAATGCTCCAAAAACGTCAGTGCAGCGCCCATGTGGTTTTTTCTGTGGTCGTCTAACAGAATCCGTAGCACCCACCTTGCACGATTTTTTCTGTACCCGAGATGCTTGCTGAGAATTTCGCGAAGAAGGGATCAAGAAATTTGAGGGAATTTCTCATGCAGTTGGTCAAGAGTCAAGCGTCTATCCTGTCGAATTTGTTCGTCAACTTGTTTTTTCAGATCGTCAGTGACGAGAGTTGGGTACCCAGATCGCTCTTTTTCATGAACATTTGTCCTGCCTGCATTAACCCGTTAAAGACGAAGCCTATCTCTTTTATATAAGGACTCAGTGCGTACCGTGCTCTAAACATTCCCCACTTTGGTTATAAAAACCAGTCTCTTAATGTGTTATAAGGCAAAAGTTGCTGTTTGTTCTGAGATGCATACAAAGCACATAAACGCAATGTGGGCACCACGTAGAATTTTTGAATGTTAAGCCTGGTGGTATGTAAAGTTACTGCTAGGCTTTAAAAGGTTAAACATTCGACAGCACTTCCTCACACTCCAGTCATTCATTACACCTTCACCATACTCTGCCGTAAGTTGTCTATGAATGTCAATAGCGCGGACATTTTGTGCGTTCAAAAAACGGATTGCAGATTGCACTTCACAGTCGGCAGAATTATCAGTTTTCTTAATCATTTTAAACACTCACAAAAACTGTTCAAATGATGCAATCAGTGCGACACTTACTTAAACAAAGACAAAGGATCACTGAGGTCGAGCGACCTTGAATAAGTGCGGAAACTTGACCTGCGCGAGCGCTATGCACAAACGGTGTTTACTTTCTGCACGACCTTCGAACATCTGATATCGTATTTTCATCCTACAGCATTTCGAACCTGAACACGCAGCAAGCATGTTTCTCCAAAATGTCAGTAACACGACATATTTCCACCACATGCCAAACAAGATTAACATTAACTTACCATTTCTTGGTGACAGAACATATTACAATCAACAAATTTACTGATTAATTGGTCAATTAAGCACTTAATCTTTAATGCATCGTGTTTACACCTGATATATGTGAAAATCTTTTTTACATGGCACTTTTGAATGAGATATCAAGTCAGTATCAAGGTTCTATTATTTAAGCAAGTCACAGGTATGTGTGGGGGCATGCGATCACACAGTTGCTTGAGGCATTGCGTTACAACCTGGAAGGTCATGGGTTCGACTCCCGATGAAGTCAATGAAATTTTTCATTGACTTAATCTTTCTGGCCATACTACAGCCCTGGGGTCAACTCAGCCTCTAACAGAAATGAGTACCAGGAATATTTCCTGAGGGGTAACAGCAGCTGGTGCATAGGGCTGACAACCTTACCACCTTCATGTGCCGACTGTCTGGAAATCTGGGAGCCTCAAACTTCTGGAACCCTCAGGGCCTCTCCAGACCTGTGCAGGGATTGCTTTATCTCTACAGGTACGTGTAGTTTCAACGCCACTAATGGAAGATATATTTTATGAATCTTCAAAAATGTTAATATTTCTCCGGGTGTTTCATAGTTGTTCAGTACGTCTTTACTTACTGGCAGAGCAGTGACAGCAGACAGTGGAGGATAGCTGGTTGACGGCTGCCTTGTTAAAGCACCCAGTGGATCTTGCATACTCATCCATGCCTGAGGCCAACCCACCACAGAATTTTGTGAATAGAGCATATTTGGCCCCTGCACTGACGAGCTCCTGCTGAAAGGCCTCTAAGAATACAAAACAAACGAACTGAATTGCAGAGTAAAAGATATGAAAACAACACCACCACATTGTTTGTACAATTTTTTCTCAAGCCTTGGCATTACTGATATCATGTTTTAACTGTATACAAACTGGATGACACTGGCGCTTGAATGAAAGTTCCAACAAATCTTTGCACATCGCGACTGTGGGGTGTCAAACATCTCAGCTCACATAGCAACAAAAACTTTAAAACTACAGTAACACAAAGCTACAGCCATACAAATGCAACATGTAGGTACTGCAGGTGGTTTTGAGAATCAGTAGCCAGTGGACTTCTTGACTCAGAATTTGTGTGTTTGTTCTGATGAGGCATGGTTTACCTTAAGCAGAAAAGTGCAAAACCAAAATAACAGATACTGTAGTTCTGAAAATTTCCATGCTGTTCATGAAGTGCATTTGCATGACCTTAAGTCACAGTCTGATATGCAGCAAGTGCGCACAAAATCACAAGGCCTGTATCTTTTGAAGAAATAACAAATTCTGACTATTATATTTGATTAATGTTGACATCATTCTTCATGGAATTAAAAGAATATAAAACATACTGTTACTTTGTGCAGGATAATGCCATGGCTCACATGGGAAGTTTTTTGAATAACTGCACCAGAGCAGATATACGGCAAACGATTCATAACTTCTAGATTGTGGCCTCCTACCTCAACAGATTTGAATCCATGACATTATTTTTGGGGGACACTAAAAGACTTGAGTTCATGTGAACATCCATATTCATTGCAAGAACTGAAAGACAATACCTGTATTTAAAGAGACATCACCAATTCTTCTACATAACAGACGCATTCGGTGTCAAGAAATATTTTCAG
This sequence comes from Coptotermes formosanus, assembly GCA_013340265.1. Taxonomy (NCBI): domain Eukaryota; kingdom Metazoa; phylum Arthropoda; class Insecta; order Blattodea; family Rhinotermitidae; genus Coptotermes; species Coptotermes formosanus. The sequence goes on from BLKM01000142.1 coordinate 19,260, forward strand.
AAGGTGAAATGCATGCTTAGCAGCAAGAAGCTCACATGTAAATGCTTCTACAGAGTAAGGTAAATTGAAATGCAGGGAAAATACAGACTCTAAAATTCCTGGAAAATGCAAACCTTTTACGCAGTAATATTTCTGCAACAGGTGCAGTGCTCAGGGACAACATACACAGTAACACACCCTGCACTATCTTGGCCAATGATTGAATTGCCTGTTCATTTTTATGTATTGCAAAGGAATTAAATAGAACCCTGGTTTTGGACAAAATACACAGCTACAAGAGAAACTGGATAAAACATGAAAACAGAATGCCCCATAACAGATTACCCAGGATACTGAAAAACTACACACCAAAAGGCAGAAGGATCCAGGGAAGACCAATGAAGAGACTTCTGGATAAGTGCAACTGGAACAGGTCAACAAGTGGCCCAACTCCTTGGCAGCTACATCATGATGATGATGATTTTTATGTACATTAACCTAACACAGTGACATTATATGAAGAAAGGTTGGAGGGGGGACAAAGACAGAGGCAGTTTTGAAGTATTGAAGTGAACTCAAGAAACTAAAACTCAAAATAAGTAACATCAAGAACAACAGTCTCACTGCACTACTGTCATGGCAAATGAAAAACACAGTTCAGTAAAACAGTCAGAATTCATGAGTAAGTGTGACTAACTCCATGAAGCACAGTCCCCACTGAGAAGCTAATAACTGCTTAACTACTCAACAAACTGCTCACCATTTATGGGGCTGCATGGTTTATTAACTATATTCACAAAACCTATAAGGATAGCTATATTCAAAACAAATTATAAACCACAATAAGTTACCTGTCTCCTTATGAGTGAAGATTTGTGACCAGACCAAGGATTTGAGGAATTAGATGTTCCCCATGTCTGAGAGGGAGGTGGAACCACTGCAGGAGCAGGTGGTGGTGAGGCTGCAAACTGAGAGCCCATTACAATTCCTCCAGCGTCATCCAAACTCTGCTGTTCTTCTGTAAAATCAAAAGCGGTGCAAAGCTCAATCAACATCCACCCCATCACTCAATCCAACTATTTAAATTGGCATTAACCTCTCAGGAATCCTTCATACATATGACCTACTGTTACGCCTATCAGAGGGTGGACACACATTTCTAGGCACACTTGTATCCCTGTGGAAGGCCTATTAAAACTGCTCTGCCTCAATGTAAGCATGTAACAGCTCAAAAACCATTCACAAATTTTTCATGAAATTTAATACCACTCTGTGAACATGCACAATTCTTATCATGTGCTGTTTCAAGAATACAGGAATAACACAGACTATAAGGATCACCATGTTTTACAATGGCAAATGTGCAAAGCAGTTACATCATGCATACATTTTGTAATTCACATAAAGTCCCCATTTAATACTGGGTTATCTTCTTGAAAACTGCAATTTAGAGCAAAACGACATAAAAAGGAACATTTAGTCATAAGAATTAAGTAGGGTTTAATTAAAGTACCTGAAAAAAAACATTAATCTAAGTTTGAGCAACATTAACCAGATGTTTGGTCACTAAAATCTGTCAGTGTTCAAGTACACAATGCTGTTTGCAACAATGTTTAACAAACACTGTCTGTAGTGACAATGCAAGTTAATATGCAAAGTAAGACTTAAGTGCTGTAAACCAGGATGAGAGGTCAGGTACTTCCTACATGCAGTTTGAGCATTATATTTGAAAATTGACTTCCACAGTTAAGTTTGGGTTAGTACATGTGTGAATTATAACCTTGTCAAGAATAATGGCGTTGGGTCTTCACCTCTCCTGCACTTCATATCTGTATACCAATTACTGTTCTAATTCATAACAACTGGCATTTATTTAAATATGTCAGTTTGTCAGCAATAATTCTGATAAACCCAATATGTCAATAACATGGATTTAAAAACTTTTCACACATACAGTTGAAGAATTCTTAGCTTCAACCTTAAGAACAATGTACAACTGCCCCACATTGTTATCGGTTAACAGTGAATTACTTAATTTGCTGCTTCTCCCTCTATATTATTAGGCCATGTTTTTTTTATTTGCCAGACTGAACTCAGAAATGTCACATGTACAAACACATGTGCACACATGCTTTTAAGTAACAAATGACTACGCAGAAAAGCAAAAGATATTCATCACATAATTTATCACAACATTTCATGCACATTCAGCATCTCATTCCATTCTTCTTGATCTGTAGTCCATTATTCATTGTTATTTATTATACTGTGACTATAGAAAATGTGATCACAATTAGGATTTGTAGTAAAATGAATAACTGAAGTGGGCATGTGAATGTTACACGTTTAAAAATAATTTATAACCCTTAAAATTTTGTAATTCTACAGTATAAATCACTGGTATGCATGTACCTGCTGTACAGCAGTCATACAGTGTTACATTTCTATGTTACATACTGCATGACTTATGGCACATCATACAACAGACTAACTCCTGGATCCATAGAATGTAATGTGTATGCATTATGACATGACCTTGGTATTGTTTTTGAAGAGCCTGATCCTGCTCAGGATTAAAATTAACATGCAAAATGAAACCAACTAGAAAATGCAAATTAAAATAGTTTAAAATGAGTACCATCTACCAGCATGTAAATTTACATTCTACCCTTGCCCTGGAGATGGAGGCAGCAAATTCCTCCGAAACGTAGGAAAATACCTTCCAGACTACATGTCACATCCCAGGATACAGTATTCTTCAGAGTCACCACTGCAAGAACCTCAATCTCACAAGATAATTTAAAACAGAATCCCTTATGGTGCACAAATAATGCACAGTGTATACCCATTCTCAGCTCTCAGCTGGTAGATCTGCTCTTGGTATCAGGGAAGCTAAGTAATTCATCAAAGGTGTGGGAACACTTGTACAAATAATTAACACCATATGTTTTTACCAAATCTTTCATTGTTGCCTCTCTCTCTCTCTCTGTGTCTGTCTCTCACACTTTATTATAGCCACTGCCTAAAACAATTTTAAGTGTCAATGTCAGTCATATCTCATACAGCATGTTGACCATTATGTACTGATACATCCTCTTGTGGTGAAGATATAAATGTTTTACTCTTTAACAACTAAAATTAAAGAAAACTGAGTCAAATCAAAATTTCAGATGTTTAACAAAAATTCAATGGAATATTTTATGTCTGTCAGAGCTTCAGAGGCTGCAACTGCAACCGTTAAGTGCCCATCCTCTGAAGTTCAGATAAACTGTTCTGTGACAGAAGAGTATGCCAAAATTATCTCTGTAGAATTCTTTCCTGATAAATTAATACACTCCAAAAATAAGGCATAAAATGGGCATGTAAAAGGATAGATAGCTTTGGTCCAGAATACACAAGGACAAGCCAAACTAAATAAGTTGTATGACATATCTGTTACAGGACATCTGAGTTACTGAGAGGACATTTTAGCCCTCTTTATCAAAGATTTTCAGAGAACTGGGAGTAATGTTCAAGAACAGGATTTTCGTGGCAGCAGCAGCAGCAGCAGCAGCAGCAGCAGCAACCTATATTCCAGGACTGTGCTCATGTGGTAATGTATAATCAATGCCAACTGAATACAAAAACATGTGCATCTTAAAACACTGACCAACAGGACCAACAAATGTATGTTTTCAATAAAAAATATGAACACGCATTATACACTCACCTTTTATAACTTTCTTTATATATGGATCCAGGTTGATGGTAAATGGTAGGAAGATCTTCAAGTCACTGACTAAGAGGCTGTTTCGATGGAATGTCAGGAAGATATCAAACTTTCGCTCATCTCTGTCCAGTTCCAATAGAGGCTCCACATCTTTTAGTACTGGAATCTGAGGACGAACTCTGAGCACAAATGTAAGAAGACAGAACCAGTAAATCACTGTAATGAAACTTTAAATAATTAAATAGTTTGTACATAAAATGTAACTACCAGCTACTTCCTTTGTGTATTTTGTTTCTTTAATATCTTACATATCAGTTTCAGAATCTGGCTGTCTGTAAAACAGGGTAAGTGAGCACAATATGTGGACATCCTGCTCTACTACTATGCAGCTGTGTACATGCTTTGGAAGGGAGTAACTACAAATGCAAACATACTTACTTGTCATACATAGTTTTCAGTGATGTATTGTCATCACATGTATCCTCATACATATCATAATAGAGAATGATCCATGATGTTCTAAATGGCCATTGTTCTGTAATGTTCACCCAGCTTGCTAAATGATACCAATTAAAATCAATCTGAAATGCTTTAAGTAAACGACCTGAAATATAACACACATATACCATAAAATATTACTCAGCAAACTGTGTGATGAAATTAAGATTATTAAGCTACTCTTGAAACACATTCTCTTTCTTGAACATATTCATCTCAAAGCATGTATCTTCACTATCAACAGGGGAAAAACAAGTATGGCCTAAGATTTACATGTGTATTCACTAACGGTTCCTCCTTGAATATAACTGGGTAGGACTGAAACTTGCATGTATGTATTGTGTGTTATGAGTATGTGTGTGCACATACTTAATATGCATGGTATTATGTATGTAGCTGAAACAGGGAGAAAGATGGGCATACAGATGGTGTGAGATAAGACTGTTCCAAGGGTAGAAGCCACATACGGTCTACTTACAATAAACCAAATTTAAATCTAGAACATCTTAATTTCTTGCTACTTTATCATTGCGTTTCACACATACCTCAGTAATTTTTTCATAACACAATTTCTAATCACATCTGTTAAAACTTACAGATTTATGCTGAAAAAATAATGTATATAGCCAATCTCAGATTACTGACGAGTTGACAGAAAGATTCCAATGATTCATACAAATACTCTGTCAATCCAGACTTCTTTTACATAACTTAATAAATTTGCTGAGTGCAATTTATAATGACCACATTAAGGTTCCCAGAGACTGCCAAACCAAAACAAAGAGTCTGCTACCTCAGCATAAGTATATGTTTAAAATCAAACAAGTAGCATATTAAGTACCTGTTATATATACGACGTTCATGAGTCTTCTCATGCTACGTGGATTCACGTCACTGAAGTAGTCATCTGTCAACAACATTTTTGTGAGATCATGGGCTCCACCCATATGGTTTAGATTACTACCCAGGCTACTAGCAATACTCTCACTCATTTTTAATTTTCGAGAACCTTTCCTAGATGATGGCTTGAGTTTCTCCGAACTACTTAGACCTGATTCTGATGACATTCTCCGACCTGAGACCTGTAAATAAACATGAAAAAAGGAACAAACACTTTAGAGACTTTATTTCCTTAAACATTGACATTCAGCAACTGTGGGGACGCAGAGGGATGCTCTTGGACGAGTAAAACAGATTGCATTTCATGGTCACAGTGTGGCGTGGCAAGACCGAGGCACATACACACAACAGCCAAAGAAAACAAGCTGATACATTGCAGTAAACTGGCGTTCCGAATTTATATGTAACACTTTACACAATGTGAAGTTTTAAATATAATTTACCACTTGTGGAAATGCCAAAAATGGGGCCTCAGCTCCTGCCATATCACACAAATTTCACAAAAGGCTCCATCATATGGCTGAACCCCATCTATAACAAATGTTTCTAGTTCAACAATTACATAAAATGTCAGAGATCAGTGTAATGCAATGCTGAATAGAATTTCATTGTGAAGTTCACAAGGCAAAGTTTTACTGTACCGTGGACAGAGTACTTGTTGCTGCTAGACTGACACTCTCTTCATTTTCAGTCCAGGACGCAGCAGTTGCAGTAGTATTGCTCTTCCTGTAATGCTGAGCTGTCTGTTGAGCAACTTTCACTTTTCGTAAACCAGAGTTTTGTAAATAAAACGGCAGGTGCACCATATTGCGAAGATAATCATGACCACCAATATTCGATTCACTAAACAGACGACGACTGTTTACTTCCACAGCCTGGAATGAGAAATGAAGAATGTATGACCCAAAAGAAATATGCTGTTGATTTCAATAAATACCACACATTTACTTAATACTGAATTACAAGCAGCCATGGTATTTGCGTGGAGATTTCAGTCCTAGTAAGTTATTTTTCCCCTCTACTGCACAAAATGAAAGCTTATAAAACACAGAAAAATTATGCCAAGATGCACCAGTACATTACAAAAACATCTCAGCAACAAGTAAAACAATTTTAGTAGATTTATAATCAATAAAACTAATGACATTATACAGGGACCAAGAATGTTGCAATGATGCAGCAATTAGAAAAGGAGAGCAGAAATTGGTATGTAGACTGTGAATTGCTGCGCCAAACATCAGTTTTGTAATCATGTACTTGAAGTTCATGTATCTATGTAAAATTGCATGAACTCCAGTAGCTGCTGTTCTGTGAATATACTTTATCAAGTTCGTTAACAAGGTTAGTCTTACTTTATTTACACTTCTCTAAATAGTTCCTGTATGTGCAACTGTGATATCCTGAAATTTTGATCAGAATCTTCTCCTTATAACTTTTCACATAGGTGTGGTACATAAACACTCATATTTCATTGCGTATCTGATGTATTTAACGTCACAAGAAAAATCAATGAGTCAATGCTTATGACACAGGTCAAGTGCAGTACAGAAGCGACAGTTAAAGCAATATGGGACTCAGAATATATGTGCAAAATGGCCTATAACACATAAACTTGTTTTACACTAGCTGCTCAACAATTTTCTGGAGAAATCGGAAAAAAAATCACGTGTACTGCAGAATATGATATGCCTACCCTCACACAGCTTTCAAGAAATGCGAAGATAAGGTTACTATTCTGGGACATGTTTACATGCTTGTGTGAAGTAATCGAAGTGCCACAATTAAAATAGTTCATCACACAGATTCATCCTCTCAGTCTGAAAAAATTACAGCATGTTTAAACCTAAAAAATGAATGTATAGAAAGAGATAAATAAAGCACATCACATAACAAACAAATACACAACACACAATCACATGAAGTGGTTAAAATTTCCACATCTAAACTTACTAACCTGACTAGCAATCTGGCCACAAAAAGTAAAACAAATCTAGCATTAGTGCATCAATTTGTAATTGCACTTGTCGCAAGGTTCAAAATCAGCACACATTCATCTGCTGCAGCTGTTCAAAACAAACAGAATGAGCTGATGCCACTGCCTTTGCAACAATATTTCTAGTTGCATGATTTTTTTATGAATGTAAGCAGCTGGTTGGGCATAGCAGAGGAATATTCAAGCCGCCAGACAATATATGTACCACCAAAAAATTAATTTTTGAACAGAAAATGAGTAAACATTCCCTTAAACTAAGTCCAACTGTAATAATTCCTAATTAGTACCTTCAATTGGTGTACTTAAACATGTAAAAGTGAAATACCATTATTGCTACCCAAGCCATGCTCTTTATTTTCCAAAGACTTCAGCATTAAGTACTCAATTCAACAGTTACATACAACTTCAAGCGAACCAAAAGCATAGGATAACACATGTGAGTGACACAGAATGAAGCTTCAAGGAATGAAATATACCATAAAGGCAATGACAAGAAAGTACATCATTCTGTACTTCAAGAAGTTCCTGCAAATCAGAACAAATAAGGAACGAATGGCATACTGTCCCTACTAACTTAACTAGTAACATCAGCATGGAAGCACCAACATGATAAATTCAACTCACACATAAGACTAGTTATATTAATTTATACACATGTATCTTGCCATGAGTAAGTACAGTCAGAGTATACAAGTGGGTGGAGAAACTGAAGGATGTAATGGTGAGCTTTATGCTGACTGCCTCAGTATTCTATTGTGTGATGATGCCCATGACAAGCTCAAGTCAAGACTATGAAGAATTACACATTCCTTTTGAGAAGTGCAAAACACATCACCTGTCAGAATAGTTCTGGATGCTACTCACGTATCCTGGGCATTTCACAGTCTGAATTTCCCTGGTACACTCAGTCCAACAAAAATCAAGCAGTCTGAATTTGCGTAAGTCCAGAAGAGTAAGATTTATAAAATTTCAGGCCACTTGATTTTTGTTGGACAGAGCGTACATACCAAACTAAGTGACTTCTTTTTCACAGCTACAAAATCAGGAATAATTTAGTTTTTGCAAGTGACAGTTTTCTGTACAAACAAAATAGGAACATTGTATGACAAAGACACATATTAATTTAATTTCTCATATTTTTCATTTTTGTTGCTGTCTCCAGCTCATGGTATATTCCAGAGTTGGAAACAAAAGAAAATCTCCAACATTAGACAGACAACTGCATATCTCTGCACCCTATGATTTAAAAACATGAGACAAAGTATTAATGTCCTGAAATATGCAGTTCAGTGTTCAGTGTACTGTGAAATAATCACGTCTGTACAGCAGTTCTTTAAACGAGTACTGTATCTTGTTGAACGGAAGGCATTCGACAATTCTTAATTGTCCTGAATTAGTGAGAACACAGTTTCATGTATACAATGGTGTGCTACACAGCTAATAATTTTAGATAAATTGAACATTAGCTAACCTAATTTCTTGTGTACATCATGCATTAGAAAATATCACCTGTTGTAGGATCCACAGTAAATAACTTTCAACCTCATTACCTCGCAATTCAAGAACTTGCTATTATGAATTACAAAAATTTGTCAAACTAACCTCAAGATGAGTCTACAGGAGAAATACTGCTATAAACCTTGAAGTGGTAATAACATATTTGCTGTAGTTAAAAAGTCTATCAAATTCAACTTACCTTTGATATAACATGAGGATCTATGGCAAGTATGATGATGAAGGGTGAAGTTGTATCAGAAAACAACATATGAACAGCATCCAAAACAAGCAGAACTTTATCTTGTTCACAGCTATCTAGCCCATCAACTATGATAACTAATCGGGTTTGCTGTGCCGTGAAACTGTCCAAACACTTCACCTTGAATATTAAGCGAAAACCATAAGTCAGTAACAAACCAAACTGACAGTTCCTTCTCTTCCACCATACAAACTACATAAAGTATATGGAATATGTTATACATAAAAATGTGTTACTTTCCAAGTTGAAATTAAAAACTGTTGTGCTTGTATACTGCTACTAACAGGTAAGACCACCATACAGTGACAAGAATATGGAGTACATTTCATAATATCTTTCAATATTCAGTATTACGTCTGCAGCAGTGCATAGTAAATAGAAGAAACACAATACCCTCCAGCTAGCAGAAGAAATGCGTAGGACAACCAAGGAAAAGAATAAGGGACCAACACCTATGAAGAAAGAACAAGCCTGAATGGCTATCCTGTGGCTGATGATGTTCAAAGAACACAGTTACCTTCCTATACACAGAATTTGCTGGTGTATAACACACACACTTCTGCATAAGATGTGTAATGATTTAGAAAAGATATATCAAGAAACATCCATTCTAAAACATATTTTTAAATTTCTTTGCAAGCAAGAATTCATTACCTCTTAATTAACTGTAACAAATTTATTTATCAATGAAAGTAACAACAGTCTAGTATTTACATAATTATAATCATTACTTTCCTACGTACAAGAGACACCAGAATGTAAGACACAGCAAGAACATTAAGACCATTTTCACAGTAAGAAACCACATCTAGGATACCACACTAGGATAATGTGTATATTAGATACCGGAAATCACAATTCTTACCATTTCAGTCATAAGGCTGACTTCTGAACGTAATGCTTGAAGGAAGCCCTCAGATTTTAGAGTATCAAGATGTGCTATAGCTCGCTGCAGGTGACGTCTCTGTGAGAACACAAGTGCCTGAAGCATCTGTGCCCATGTATAAAGGTTAGCTACAATGCCCACACAAAGCACCAACCCAATTGTAATAAGAATGACCTGAGCAGTTGTGCGCTCAAGTATTGCAGTCCTGCAAGTTAAAAGAGAGCACAAAATTATTTTAAAAAGCTACACGAACAACACTAAACTGTACGCTAGCATAAAAATGCATATGAATTCTACGTGCTACACAACGCAAGCTGCATTTTGGCTCAAGAAAAATCTCATTTGAACAAAATGTGGGTACAAAGTGTCATGCTAGAAAAAGAGTTCTCATTCTTGAAGATGTCTGATTCAGTTGAAGGTATGATGTGAAAAACAGAACAGACATCATGAAGGAGTAGTTTTTCTCCAAGTTTGGATAAAAATCCACAAAAATATGAATGATATAAGCAGAAATAGGTTGATCCCCTTACCTGAGGAGCAGCTAAAGTATAATAATAATAATAATAATAATAATAATAATAATAATAATAATAATAATAATNNNNATAATAATAATAATAATAATAATAATAATAATAATAATAATAATAATAATAATGTAGAAGCACAAAAGAGTTTAATATTGAGGAAAGCGTTGTATGCACCATGAATAGTAGGCGCAGAATAGCTGCGACACTGTATACACTAGAAATATGGTTTGTTTCACACACAAAAGTGTGAATACCCTACATAGAGGAGATGATGATGATGATGATGAAGAAGAAGAAAAGAAGAAGAAGAAGAAGAAGAACAACAACAACAACAACAACAACAACAACAACAACAACTACTACTACTACTACTACTACTACTACTACTACTACTACTACTACTNAACAACAACAACTACTACTACTACTACTACTACTACTACTACTACTACTACTACTACTACTACTACTCCAGAAAGTCATAATGTAAAAGTCAAAGCATTCAACAGGAAAATAACATTACATGTGCCTTGGATTGTAACTATAAAATAGCAGCAACATTATATATCCTACAGACATGGTTTGTTCTGGGTATATGGTTGTACATGCCCTCCATAAAGGTCCTATGCAGTGGCAGCGGTGGCAGTGGTGTTATTGTTGGTGGTGGTGGTGGTAGCAGCCATACTCAAATATTGTAAAAAAGATTAATTACAGACCTTATACTTCAGAAACAAAAGTTCAGAATAGCCTAACACCAGCGGTTTGAATTTACAATGTCTAATTGAAGAAGAACCAATTTTAACGATAAACACATATTAAGAATAAACCAGACATGAGTAAAACTGTAGTAACAGGGACCAAATGTGTATAACCTCTGTTGCGTCACATTCACAGTGTCTGAAGGGACAACTTTTAAAAGTCTCCACGGTTAGTATGTTTCATGAAATAAATCAGCAGACTGTGTAAACACCTCATATGTCAACAGATGTACCAAGAAACTGAAAAATGGAAGAATGGTTTGGTCCACACTTTAGGGAGGTACAGCTCTAACTTGGTACAATAAGAAGAGAGTGCCCCACATATCTTGGCAAGCTGAGGTGAGGAAATCACAAAGCCTATTATTTTATCTGACTATAACATCGACATGGGAGGGTTCAAGTGAAAAGATCAAATGCTGCAACCATACCCAAAGTCAAAGCTGTCCCTCTGCGTAAGTAAGTAGTAAGCCATGAAGGCACAAAGGAGAGGAGAGGCACAATTCCATACATTCTTAATGCAGCACCACATGGTGGTGAGTATTCAGCTTCATACCCATGCTGCTTTACCCCCAGGGAAACAGCCCTGTACCCACTGAACAGGAGTCTGGTTTGGTGACAGAGCCAGTCCAGGTGCCTTGGGAAAGAGAAAAATCTCTTGCCCTTGCCAAGAATTGAAACCCTGTATTCTCACTTGCCAGCCCATAGCCTAGATGCTATACTAACTGAGCTGATTTTCAAGTGGTATACAAAATTATCCAAGAGAATACTCAATGTTGCGATTAACAATTCAAAGCTAATATATCAGTCTCTACCACGAAAAGAAAAAAAAGGGGGGGGGGGGGGGGAGAGAGAGAGAGACATGCTCACATTCAGGCTCCACCTCATCAAAGGACTTGGCCATAACTACAGATTTGGTGTCCCTCATCCTACAAACAGGTGACCATGTGCTGAACTAACTCCTTAAACATCTCACTAAACATCATTTTCTGGAGGATTTATCCACCACAGAGAAATCTAAACCTCAAAGGCAGCATGTGTGGTCCTCAACACAAGGGATGAGAAAGGAATCAATCTGCTGTTGTAGCTTCAGCAGTCACCATATGGATCTCAACTTCGAAGGTGATTCCTGGTGTAAAACACATTTAACATACTGCTGATATGAGTAACATAAGATTATACGTTAGCTGTAAGCAAAACTGCTGTGAAAAATATTTTATACATTCCATATAAATTAAGAGCGGTGGCAATTTTAAATTTTACTGGTTTTCAAAAACTCTATTGCAGGACATAGTAGACATGAAAATTTAAAAGCCCCCACCAAAGGATTAAAATCCATTTGCATCCCATTATGCCTAAGTCCCCCAAGTGCCCTCTTCTATTCAAGTTTAACAACTGCAATATTACATGCATTTCACAGTTCTCTTTTGTTAACAAATAAGTTTAAAATTCTCATGTCCATCACATGGAGAGAAAAACTGAGAGAATATACACAACCATATACACAGCAATACCAGAAAGGGATAGAAGAGAAGGACTTATGGGAAAGCAGAGCAGAATGAAGAAGGCTGTGTTCACAGACTTGGACAGTTCAACTATTTACATCATAAATCCAAAACTTCAAACATACCACCATACATTTATGGCAGCAATCATTCTTCGTACTTTGAAATGTATGTAAACTTCTATGTTACAGAATTCTATTTACTTTTCTGTGGAGAAATTCAAACCTTATGTCAAAATACAAATAACCAATTTAAAATCAAACTTAAAATATTTCAACTTACTCAGAAGTACGATCAGTCTCATACGTTAAAAGGTACAAAGTCAGGATAGATATCCCAGCTAGAAAACTTAAGAAGCCTATCTCAAATATCACCACATAAGGCAAACAGCATAACCGTCGCCATCTCCAAGATGATGTAGATTTTACTGTAAAAAGGGGAATTTAAGACATTAGTTTAGGTGTTAACCATACACACATACACTGCTGTGAAAGAATATAGTCCGATTTAGATGGGCAGTCATTTCACTGTATTATTTTATCTGTCACGCAAATTCCAATTCTATTCGTACATTTGTTCAACTTACAAGCAATTTAATTTTGATCATCAACTATGTATTTGTAAAAAACAAAAACTATTCCAAGTATTAACTACAATTATTTTATTACTAATCTTATTCATCATTTGAACAACATTCAAACAAACTCTAACATTTTAAATTGCCAGCCAGTTTCTGTATCTGCAGTAATGTATTTTAAGTAACTTTTAAGTACTCTTTTAGGTCACATAAACTCTTCGCTCAGGAAGTTCAAAAGCCAAATAAAATATTCTGCCTGCATATGTTTACTTTTAGAAGGAAGTGAAATATTTATTTCACACAAAGGGATAATGCAGATTTCAAGTACACATTTTATTTAACTATTACCTATGCTTTTGCATTGCAGAACTTAAATCAGATGACTCAACATTTCCTCTACAAAAACTCCTGTCAGATCCTGCTATGAACCACCTCAGTTCAGCCACAGGTATCTTTTACCCTACCCAGTAATTTGTACAAATTTATTCTGACAACACATACACAGACATATATAGACATAATTCCTTCACACAATCACCTGATTTAGGCCTGAATGCTCTATACAGTCGCGTTGGAAATGCACCATGATCATTCTCAATTGAGTCATACAGGGAGCCCAGCATCTGCACCACAGAATTCTCTCCTCCAGTTGTGCTACTGACTCGTGTCTGATCAGTGAAGTAAAACCTAACAATATGTAAGAGCAGCATGAGATAAAATACAGGATTTTCTCACACTGTATCATAGTTCTCAACTTTACACTTGTTCAAAAATCACTGCTACATGTAACAAGAGATTGCTACTTACACTGTCACTCATTTGTGCATTCAAACAGTTGGGGGCCTTGACTTCACAGTGGCCCACTTCCTACAGAGTAAATTTAATTAGGTGGAAAGCATTTATAATTGTTTTGCTGAGTGTTATTAATAACTTCAAGAGCCTTTATTAGAGAAATATATACATAGTCATTGGTATAAAATTCTCAACAAAACAGATACAAAGGAAAGAAACGCTCCTTCAAGTTTGAATTTATATGGTGAATTTTGAACATTTTTAGAATAGAAACAAAGGTTTTTTTTCTGTACAGAAATGTTGTTATTAATGTTCATTACTTGTTTACTGTTAATCTCCCATCTCTGTCAAGCAGCTGATGGAATATATACAGATTTTTTGAAGACAACATTATAAATCAAATTCTGGAAGAGGGCAGTATTGAAATGAATACAGGTGTTTCACACCACTACATGGAGGAAGTAAGAGCTACAAAAAGCCACCACTACGACATTTGGGCCTCGTCTCAATCACATTCCAATTTATTTGCATCTCAGTTTCTTAAGCTGAAAAAAGCGTTATTAAATCAGGGACTAGAACACAGAAATTCAACATCACACGTACCACCAGCATCACTAACTCTACCATAACAAGTGTCATTTAAATTACTGGATGGGAATTACTAATCTTTGACGTACAGTATTTACATTCTCATATATGGAAAACTATCCTAAATGATAGTTGAAGGTTAGAATATGACATACCTAATAGGCTGAGCAGTAAGACCATCATTCCAACGAGACCCAGGTGGATGACAAAACATCACTTGCAAGATGAGCTTCAGAGAATTCAGTTTACAAGTAACATACACATGGAAGTTGTATGGCCAGTACCAGTCATACCTGCACAAGAAACAGCACAAGGTCTGTTAATTTCACTAAGAGGGAAGAAATAACAAATTTTAAAAAAACTGTATATTAATCATTTACTGCATTGTAAAACAAGTGCCTAACATGTGGCAAGATACACAACATTATTTGTTAGGAATAGTTTGTTGAAAATCAACAAAAATGATTTAAAACAGGATGTCTCAAGTTTTTTCAACTGTGGGCCACAAGATCTATACATGTGTGAGCAGCATGAATTTTTCTGATCAGTAATAGTGATGAAATCATCTGTTAGCTACTCAAAAATATCAATTTTCAGCAGTAATACAAAATCAATTTAAAAAACTTTAATTAACCTCAAGCATATTGAAGTGTGCAGTTATAGGCCTAGCGATCATCATTGATCAATTTTGATCAAATCAAAGACAATACTGGTGTTTTGCATTCTAACTACAGTCTACTGGTCCACTAGGAAAAAAATATTGTGCTAAAATTCTCAGGCAGGCTGCACCCTGGAATGAGGCTGACGGCATGTTGGACACCTCAGATTTTAAGTCTCATGAGGTCAAACAATAGGGCTCCAGGGTTCTGTGCATAACAACAGACAAATAGAAACTAAAAATAAAAGTGTTTATGTTCCTTCAAAGTAATATCCTGTGACTGCAACACACTTTTTTATATCTTTCTAAAACGTGCACAAATAAGTCATCATAGGAACGCAAAGGTCAAGCATTTAATTTGGTGGTTACTCTCTCCCTGACGCCCTCAGCATGTTGAAATCTTGGTCTTCTGAGGATAATTGTCACTTCACAGAATATAAAGAATCAGATGGCATGAGGTCAGGTGAATGAAATAGGTGGCTGATCTCCACCACGCCATGACTTGCCAGGAAGTGCCTCATTATCAAGGCTGAATGAGCAACAGCAGCAGCAGCAGTGTCATGCAAACAGAATAAACTGCCTTTCTCTTGAAATTGCAGTTTCACTCATGAAATCTGTTTCAATTACCTTGCCAGACCCTGTACACAGAATCTGCTATTCACTGCTTTACCTTCAGGAACAAACCTTTTGTGGATCACACTCTGCCTATCAAGAAAAGGGAGACACATGGTTTTGACCCTCAACAATTTTATTTCAACTCCATGCTGCGACACTTCCAGTAACGATACAACTGAGAAAGTGTGAATTGACTACATACACATATATGCCATAACTGTGTTTCCAGTGACCTATTCATTCATTGAAATTGGTTTCTGTGATAGTACAGCACCTGCTCACTGCTCTTATGTTTGAGTGCCTAATGGGTTTTATATAGATGGTGAGTGCCAGCAGCTCCACGTTCACCAGCATTTGATGGGATATGAAGTAGCACTCTTGACTTGGCTACCCAAATGGACCCATGAACTAATGATTACTGCAGACTAGATTCAATTTAATATACAAAGTACTGTACCATACAAGCACTGGATGAAACATACAGCACGGAAGTAGTTAACTTCACTGTAGATTTAAATATATGTAGCAAGCTTTTCAGGAAAAGGCAATAATAATGAAAAGAAACAATCATACAGAAAGACAGCAATTTAACAGGTCTACAGACACTTCCAGCTATTTAGCTGCCAGTGACTGGTCTACATCACATGCCCAAAATTCTTCCACAAATCAAAGTCCCATCTCAAAATTCTAAGCACCAGAAGGGTAACATGACGCAAGTTCCATACTGAGGACCCACAAATATTAGGTGCCACCATACAAAATTTAGATGCCCAGGTGACCTGGGAACCAGGATTTGTGTGCCCCTGGTCCACGTAGTTATCTCAACTCTGGTGTAGTGGCTTGAATACATAAACTTTAAATATCTGGCTTCAACTTCAAGAACACAAACGATTTTCTTGTGGCCCCTTAAGGTTCTGTCTTTACTCTGCAAACCTCTTGTATGCACTCAGTTCTGTTGCACCTCAGGGAAGATACACCTTGCACAGGCTTGCCTGTAATGGAAGCACATGCTGGCCTCTTTAACTGCAAACTGTTGCATGCAGATGCTGCACACCAGGATTTGAACTAGGGATACTTGCTAGCAAAATACTAGACCAGTTACAGCTTCTTGGAGGACAGCTGTGGCTAAGATTTTAGCAACCAATTAAAGCCATGGTACTTTTGATGCAAGGGGCTCCAACACTACAAAAGTGAAGCTGGCATCCTTTAGTATGTGGAACAGACACATGCATTTATCACTAACTCTGTGCTGTATGTTGTAGGAACTGAAAATCAGTAAATGGGTATATTTCTACAATGCATGACAGCCAACTGCAAGGTGTTCCCTCAATCAAGCCAAAGCATCATGGCATGTGCCAAACAGAATGTATACCTGATGTTTTTGACTAGGAAACTCTGCATCACAGAATGTTTAACAATGGTTGTATTTTAATTCTCAGATTATGACAATGCAAAATAAATCCAGCATGGCTAACTCCTACAAAAGCAAAACAATAGGTTACGTACCTTTGACTGCAATACCAAACAAGTACTAGGAATGTGTAACACAGAAGAACCAATCCACCTCCTGAGCACACACCAATTATCCATGACCTGACTGCCAAACCAATTACCATACCAGCAAGAATGGCAGTGTGTACAACAACTAAAAATAAAAGGGACGAAAATTGGAATACTGGATCCACCCACTGACGGGCAAAGTTCTTCATTTCCTCTAGAAAAAAATATATATATTACATAAAATACAACCTAACATGAAAATAAAGTTTTCTTTTTGTAATATATTAACACTACCTATATCTCAGTCAGTAGAATGTCTCTCCTGCCTCATGTTTCATGGTTTCCCTTAGACCAGCCACTCAAATTCCAAGATGGTACCTTAACATTGGGTATGAAGGCTTCCTGCCTTATCACTTCCAACTCACCCTTCATGATCTGACCAGTATTTCATATACAGAATTCCTACAAGGGATTTAAAGTCTTGAAACACTGTTTACATGCAAAAATATCTTTTCCTATCACTAGACTACAAAATTCATACAATTATGACATATGATGACATCCTATCACAGCACATAGAAGAACAAAACACCAATCAGTAAGTCAGTAGGTCAATTTTAGGACACTCAGTTGATGTATATTATAGGTAAAGCTATCCCATTGCAGGCCTGGAGAGGCCCTTAGTGCTCCAGGAGGTTGAGGCTCCCAGAATTTCTACACAATCAGCCCATGAAGGTGTTGATGTTGTCAGCCCTATGCACCTGCCACCTTTACCCCCAGGAGATAACTGTGGTACTCCTTTTTGCTAGAAGCTGAGTCCACCCCAGGACTATAGTGCAGCCCGAATGATTAAGACAATGAAAAATCTGAATAACTCCATCGGGAATTGAACCCATAACCTTCCAGCTCATAGCGCAGTGCATCAACCAACTGTGCCACCGCATACCCTTATGTATATTATAATAAGTTTTAAAGTAAAACAACCCATAGTACTGTGTGACTAGTACAATTAACCTGAAATCAGAAAACCGAATAACCTGAAATCAGAAAACCTGAATGATATCAGGATAAGTCAGACACAAAATAATAGCACTAAAATATACGATAAAGTCATGATTAACATAATAACGTAACTGCACATTTCATAATCAATAACACATTCAACCTGTGCCATGTCTTAGGCAGTAAGTTGCTGTCCACTCACCATGGAGGCCCAGGTTAAATTCCAGGCCAGTCCACGTGCAGAATGTGGCAGACAGAGTGGCAAGAGAACATGTTATTGTCTGAGAACTTCAGTTTTCTCCTGTCAGCATGATTCCACTAATACACCCCATTCATTCATTCATTCATTCATTCATTCATTCATTCATTCATTCATTCATTCATTCATCCGTCTATTACTGATGCTATATAATTGTAGCAGTTGATAGCATCATTAAATAACCCACTTAAAAAACTGAATGCTTTACACAAGCCTCAGCAACAGGTAACACATATGAGGGCTGAAAAAAATGGTCATGCCTTAGTTTAACCCTTTAAAGACGAAAGGTAATCTGTTTTATATACGGACTCAGCTTGTACCGCGCTGTAAACACTCCCCACCTCAGTTATAAAACACGATCAGTTAATGAGGTATAAGGTAAATGTTGTTGTTTCATCTGAGATCCATACAAAACACATAAATGCAATGTGAGCACCATGCAGAATTCTTGAATATTGAACCTGGTGGTACATAAAGTACCTGCTAGGCTTACTTGTCATGCCATTTACTTGGACAGACTGAAGAAGGCCACAAAAAACCTGTCATAATAATCTCTGGTAGCCAAATTCAAATTGATAACTGAATATTTTAGTACATTCATAGTGTCTGTGGCGTTAGAGAACACAGGAAGAGAAAATGTTTAAATTCAACATTAAGAAATGTAAAAATTGTACACTCTGAAAACTACTGAATAAGAAACATACTTGTTCATCTATGGATGATTCCATATTTATGGAATATCATATGACACTATTTTAGTGCGTTATAAGCATAGGGATGGTACCATTTAATAATACTTACAAAAATCACACATGACGTTATTTGCTTTTACCACAGTAGTAAGGTAACATTTCAGCAACAGCAGGACTACTATAAGCAAACCAGAATTTGCCCTGGAAAGGTTCAAGTGGCATGGTATTTAGCTTTCATTCTCAATTATCACACTGAAAACAGGACATGCCACCATTGGCATACGCACCTCTAAGTTTGTTCAGCAGGAAGGACTTGCCACTACCCCATTTGGCATACAGGCCAACTGTTATAGGCATCGACAGTGATGGTTCACTAAGGATATCTGCCAAAGCACTACTGTACAAGTCATACCCCAACATGTTTTCATTGTCTTCATTTGTGTTTAATCGCCCTATAAACAAAAACATAATACTTAGAATTGAAAGATTTGAATTTTAGGTTTACAAACAAGGAATGACCTTTCACCCATGAACCCAGCACTTTTTAGTACTATATATATCATACACATAAAGACGATATTACACATATATATATATATATATAGTAATAAACAGTGTTGTGTTTCTTCTGTGTAAACCTAAGTAATATGCAAATGCAAAGACACGTCTCACTCCAAAGTTGTAAGATTTGAAGCTTTCATGGTCATTATGTATATGCAATTAAACGCAGACCACATGGGGAACACTGAGTGCAGTCTGTGTCCTGTACCCAATGCAGAACACTTGGAGAATATTGGATTCAGTCAGTATCCTGTACCCAGTGCAGACCACATGGAGAAGACTGGGTCTAGTCAGTGTCCTGCAGCCAGTGCAGACCATCTGGGGAACATTGAGTGCAGTCTGTATCCTGCACCCAGGGCAGACCACCTGGGAAACAATGGGTACAGTCAGTGTCCCATACCCAGTGCAGACCACCTAGAGAACACTTGGTACAGTCAGTGTCTCGTACCCAGTGCAGACCACCTGCGGAACACTGGGTATAGTCAGTGTCCTGTACACAGTGCAGACCACCTGGGAACACTGGGCGCACAGTCCCATGCAGACCACTTGGGAAACACTGGGTACAGTTTCCTGTACCCAGTACTGACCACTTGAAGGACAGGAGGTGCAGTCAGATCTCACACTGAGACAACTGACAGCCCAACAAGACTTCCATGCTTACTGATAATTCATACAGATCATTACCTACAAGATTCAATAATAACCAGTTACATGTCCACTAGTAATGAGATCAGGAAACAAGAGGAAGTGAGTGTGTAACAATAATTCCCTATTTTGGTATTAATTAGCATTTACGTGACAATGACTTACTTGCTCCAAATATCTGACCCAAAATAGTTTTCTGATGATTCATGTCAATGTTGTACGGGGTCTCTCCTGATCTGTTTGGCCGATACAAAAGCGGACCATTTTTAGGATTCCTTAGAAGTACTTCAACTATACCCTGGAAAAGAAGAAGACTGAATTTCTCATGGACTCTTTCAATAAGGTTTGTCACACGAGATCTTTTCTACTGTCCAAGAATAACACCCACACAATGAATGGATAAGGTCCACAATATTAAAACTAACAATACTAAAATACAGTAAACATAGTAACAGGCGAATTACACTCTTTATCACTGCACCAAAATTATCTTAGCTACAGAAGATTTCACTGTAATTTGTATGAAGAATCATTATACTGCAAACAGCTCCACAGTTCTTATTCTTTGTTGCTTAATTTTCAATTAATATGAAATACAGCATTACCTTCGACCTGGCTCTCATTGCTACATGAAGAGCAGTGTCTCCCTTCTTATCACTCGCTGAAACTTTTGCCTTTTTGTCAAGCAGAAGCTGCACAATTTCAGTATTTCTGATCCTCACTGCTCTCAAAAGTGGAGTATCTCCATCCTAAACAAGAGATCAATGACTCGTCTAATCAAGCTTTTCCAAACAAGAACAAAGTCACACAGTTCCTCAAAACATAAAGGCATATGATACAGCAACTTAACTCAAGGTGATTACACCCATCATCACAACTAAGTAGCAAAAATTTTCTATCAAGCATTGGCTATCAAATGTGGACTGTCAAAGGACAAACCAAAACTCTATTGTAAATATAAGCCACATCTGTGTTAGAGAACTCATATTATAAACTAAACTACGACAGGTCCATAAGAACTGATTGAACTTCCACAACAACAGATCAGATACAGCTATGCTTGACTAAACCATCAAAGAAGCATATTTAACAGTCACAGCAATTCCTAGCAGTCACAACTTCTATGGTACCACCACTAAGAAGCTCCAGAAATGTACAGATCTAAAAGAAGAGCTAAAAAGGATATGGCAACTAAATGCTGTCTATATTGTACCATCAGCATTATCCACAATAGGTTTTATCCCAAATAAATTACATGACAGTCTGAAACTGCTCAGTCTTCACCCTGGTCTATATATTCTCATGCAGAAAGCAGTAATATGCAATACATGCTGTATAGTTCAAAAGTTTTTAGAAGTATAAGGAATAAAAAGTGCTTGGCCAGTGACCTGTACCCTTTGAAAATGAGCTAAACTGCTTAACAACAACAACAACAACAACAACAACAACAACAACAACAACAACAACGACAACGACAACCATAATAATAACATTAGAATGTTTGAAGAACTACGGCAGATATTATCTAAGCTACTTTCAATGTGGATGCTGATCTTGGGAAATGGTATTGTGTCCATGTGGACTGTATTGCTGACATTTCAGAAATATGTGACGCAAGGTTCAGACAGCAAGGATCTGTGAACTTCAGCAATACAGCTCACCTCTAACAGTGCCACCACTCAAAAACAAGATCAACCCTTGCAGTGAACTGCCAAGAAAGCATGTAATCATCTTTACCCTAAATATACATAAATACATATTCAGTCAGCACAACTATGTACTGTGTGTTTATATATATATATATATATACACACACACACACACACACACACACACATAAATTCAGCTATTTCCTGCTACATGTTTTGGTTGTAAACAACCTACCTTTGTTGAAATTTCCAGATCTGGGTTTGCACTTAAGAGAAGCTTTACCATGGCAACGTTTCCCTTTTCTACAGCCCAATACATTGCTGTTTTCCTGTCCTAAAAAAAGAAAATACGATCACATTATTAATCTACCATATGACACTTTGCCGCAGACATCATTAAAGGACCTGAGCAGCAGTCTTATTTTAGTAACACAAGTTTCACCAAAACTTAACTAAAACAAAAATCATAAGTCATCTAAATTACATGACTTTTGTGTGCAAAAAATAGACACAGCCATTACCAACTGATTTTCCACGATAGGTTTCACAAGGCAAAACTCAGAGAAACAATAATTTGATCTGTAATTTGTTTAAACACTTTACAATAATAATGTTCCTTTCTGGCACTTGAATGAAAGTCTTGATGGTTCAGTGGTGTGTGTGTTATTTATGGTCCTGCTGCTTCCCCCGTTGTGAAATATCAGAAGGGTTCTACATTCCATTTCACTGATCCATTTTTCCTGCATGCCCCAGTAAGCAGAAAATACTTGTGAAGATAGAACACCTACTTAAAAGTGTAATAATGACAAGGCAAAACAAACTAATACTGACTTTCCCTGGGATGTCAACATCTGCATACTTCTTGAGTAAGGCTTCAACTACCCCTCTGTGACCTCCTTTTACAGCATGAATGAGGTTTGTATCCCCTGCACGATCCTGAAAATAAGAATTATGCTGGTCAACAAACTTAATGAATGGCCTTAACAAAAAAGTGGCCAATGTTCAGCACACAAGTCAAGGCAAAACAAGATGATTAAGTCAAACACAATCAGGCTACAATGACTGAGGTTGTAAAGAAAATCTTAAGGTCCAGTAAAACTGGGAGATGGCTTACTTCCACCAATCATGGAGGCCTTCAGCCACTGCGACAACAACCTTCCAGGATCCACCTCCCATCCATCCATCCATCCATCCATCCAACTAAAGGGTTTCTTTCCAAAAGGACTAATTATCAGATGAAAGCCTCCTTCCACTAGCAGCAACAATTCTTATTATGAACATATCAAACCCTTCAGATAACAAAAAGCATTAGCATAAGCACACAATCTATAGTAGTTTATGAGGTGCTGTTTGCACATCCCAGATGTATGTTTCCCCATGATGTACAGGATTTGTGACAGTATTTTAACTCAGGGGTAACTGTACTGGTATGAGAAAAAGCAGCTTTTGCCAACTGGACCACATGATGGCCACTGAATGTTAATATGAAACTGGACCTCATCTTCATCTCACCTGTATGTTTATATATGCTCCCACATTGAGTAAGGCTACAGCAATTTCATGATATCCCTCCTTGCAAGCTATAGTTAGTGCTGTGCATCCATCTTTGTCCAGGGCATTCACATTAGGCTTATGTTCCAACAAACGGTTTACAACGTCCACATGATTCCCTAAAGTTGCTACCAACAATGGTGTCCAAGAGTACTGTAGGGAAATAGCATTAACAATGGTTTAATATTATTTGTTCATCAAAAACTGTAGCAAATAAGCACTATATTAAGTACAGAATTTGTCTCCTACTACTAGTAACTGAACTTTTTACAAACTCACTCACTCACTCACTCACTCACTCACTCACTCACTCACTCACTCACTCACTCACTCACTCACTCACTCACTCACTCACTCACTCACTCACTCCCTCTCTCCCTCCCTAGTAGAACCTTCCACTACCGAAGTCTACCACTAGGCATACTCTAAGGCAGTTGCAACCACCTCCCATCCTCACAATCTACTCACATTTTGCAGAAATTAATCACAACATCACCTAGCATCAGTACAATAGTTAAGATAGGAAGTTTGCGATGGGGTTCACATACAAGTCTAGATGGAAGAAACAACAAATAAAAATAATTTTGAAGGTGACATTCTGAATACAGATATGGACAGAGACTGTAAAATTAAAATACGCCTTAAAGAAATCAGTTTTAGTAATGATGATCGAAGTGACTTACACAGAACAGAAGCTTCTGTGTTACAGAGAACATTTGGGTTTTAATTCCAGAGAGCTGGATGGTTAGATACTTCAGCAACTACACATACAGTATCATAAAACTACAAATATACAAAACAAAATTACCATTCCAGCTGTATCTACATTTGCGCCTGCTTTCAATAAGCTATCTACAATGTCAACAGTCCCTTTTCTGCAAGCCCATACAAGAGCTGTTGTTCCATACTGCAAAAGGAAAGAACAATAATAAACATTAGCTGTTAAACTTACTATTTGGTCAAACACTAAGTATCGTACATATGAAACGTACAGCTTCATCTGTAACTTTCATTTACATACCTTGTCACCCACATTAATTTTGGCTCCATGGTTTATAAGGGCCTTGGCAATATCTATATGGCCCCTGCCAGCTGCCCAAAGCAATGATGAAATATGGTAGTTACCATGGGCATTCACTTCTGCGCCACGAACCAGCAATAATGTTGCCACTTCTGAGCGGCCCTTGTATGTTGCCCACATAAGCGCTGTCCATCCACCCTGAAAGGGGGATATTAATTTTTCAGATGGAGCTTATTGTTTAATTCTGACAGTAGTAAGATACAATATTTCGGCACATCCATGGCAAAACTTACAAGAAATGCAATGTCTCTTATCACCCATAATTTTCTATGAATCTCCAAAATTTTTAAGATGAGTATGTTGAAGAAATGACCACTAAACCACAACTTTTACATAGACAGAACATGATGTCACATGGAAATTATATGCTTCTTTCAGACATGTAAGAAATATCAAGATTGCTGTAATCTTGGATGTGACACCATACAGCCTGGTAGAATAACCACCTACCACAATACACTGTGCAACATAACAGATGACAGTGATTTTCATACTTACCACTATGAGAACCTAAAATCATCTGCACAATAAATGTCAGGTCTCTGTAACATATGAAGCATAGACCAGAAACTGAATTTGAAACTTCATGTAAATATCATACCATGTCCCTGTGCTCAATATCAGCACCATGTTCCAGAAGCTCCATACAAATATCGGGATAGCCTTCTTTGGCTGCACATAAAAGTGCTGACCAGTTATCCTGAAACAGAACTCAAACTGCCTTATATGTCATCTTGTCTTCCAGTCCCACATACACAGTGTGGTAATTTGGTTGCTAACAGAGTAGCTGACACATTCATAAGCCACATTACATTTCTACACTTATATACTAAAAATAACTAGGTATGTTACCAAGTGAAAAAAGATAAACTACACTCATATCACCATATACCTGTACTGAATCAATCCCACAATAAAATAAAGACAGGTATGGCATAAGCTGTTTGAGTGCATAATGTCTCCCAAGGATAGAAAGTCTGTCTGTTAAGAGTTGAATGCATTCACTTTTCCACATTAAAAGAAACTTCCTCCACAGTTTTGTTCACAAGATATTGTAACAGTGATATATAATGACTTGCAATAAGAATTTAGTATACGGTAAATGCAAAATACATATTCCATGTGTCCATGTTTCCCTCTTCATGTCTGTGTCCATGTCTGCACACACGTGTGTGTTTTAGACATGACTGTTCCATAGGTTAATTAAGCTGTTTGTTTTATTTCAGTATATGTTAAATATGCTATTAAAATGGGGAACTATATACAACTTTTAACACAGGCTCCACACACAATGATAGCTGAATTAATGTTCTGATGACAGGAGTTACAACAAGAGGAGACAAGTGTTATTTTCAAAACTTCAAACGCAAGATTTGCACCTGTTTCTCGAACTGTCGACAGTGGCCTGAAATTCAGAATATCAGAAAGGGAATCACAGTCTGGCAAATCTGGTATGTCTCACAATAAAAATTCTACAAAAATTCACTTGTTGTAAAGCACAATGTGACTGACGTACACCTGCTCTGTACACCACGATAATATGGAAAGTTAAAAAAAAAAGTGCTGTGAATAAGGAAAGTAATATGACTTTTATTATTTCATACTTATGAATACGTAAACATAAATACACTCTTATTAAATTTTCATCAAAAAAGTGTGTTATTTTTCTTCCAAAAACACCACACAATTATCTTAGAGCATTCCAATAAAATCAAATGGGATTAGGAACGTGTAGTAGGCACAGATTATTGACTAATGACTTTTCCATCAATTACAGACATTTGGTAATGACTTACCGCATCTTCTGCATTGACATCAGCGCCATGATTTATTAACTCTCTCACAAAGTAAAGTTTTCCTTTAGAGGCAGCTACTATAAGTGCAGTGGTATTATTCTGAAATATAAAATGCTACTGATGCAATGTTGATCATGGTACATGTGCCATCAATCATACTTTAAGGAAAGACAATAACAACATTATTAGTTAACAGCACAAATAACTCCATACAAACAATTTAAATGAAAAATGTTACCTCATCTCTGTCATCAACCTGAACTCTTTTGTTCTCAAGAAAGTTTTGCAGCCCAACTAAGTTATCATCTGTGATGTAATTCACCAGAGTACGGAAACAGAGAGACACCATCGATTCAGTGCGGTGGAGATTCTGAAACAATTCCGTATGAATGTCAAGTACCATTTAACCTATGTGCATTTCAGCCTCATCAGTGTCAACAAGAATGAGTGTTGGGAACATATATTTTGAGATTATGAATTACTTATGTCATCCACATGCCAAGGGTATGAAAACATTATCCAATGAAGGGAAAAAAAAGAGATAAAAACTGTACTTCTGAAGGCCATTATTATACATCATCAACATCCTCTTTAGCACAGACATGTATAGACCAGTACGAAACAAGTGATTACAGAAACTTTTCTTTGTTTTGCTTGTTTGCCTACTTTTGTTTACTTCTTTCATTGCTCATTTGAAACTGACATCCTTAAATATGATGGAGATTAAGAATCACAGTTTTCTGGTACAAGCAGTAACAAGTGTACAGACTTGTCGGTGGGTTCAAGAGCAATAACTGATAAGTCATGAGCTTTACAATTTGTACAAATGTATCAAGATAAATTCACTAACACATACATTTTCACTGTCAAGGAATCGTCAACCTTGAACAGAACAACAGTTGAATAAATGTCACACACACATGCATGAAAAATACACTGACATTCTAAGGCTATCAATTAGACTGGCACATTCCACAAATCTAATACATGAACAAGTTTAGTAACCTAAACAGAGTTAATGCTAGCATGTGTTGCTTAAACATCTATACATAATACTGCACAACTGTCCAGCTGTGAGTGTGAAAGTTCAATAAGTAAGGTTCCCCATCCTGTAACTTTGTCTTAATCAAGTCCATTCTTTTTCAGTAGGAGATAGCAATTGTAGTAGGGGTAATATGCAAAAGCTGGAACAACAGCCAGTCAGTCAGATATTATTCAGGGGATAAGTTCATATGCAATGGCAATGACATAAGACACTCTGTCCTGCAAAAAATATTTGCAGTGTCATATGGTTTTTATGGGTGAAAGGTGTTTCCCTGCATCAAAACTGATTGCCAGTTGATCGAGTTGTATGTTTGTCAGTGTAATGAGAATGTAGCATGACACAAATGGTACAGGGATTTAAAAAACTGTCAGACATCCATAAAGACAAACACAGCTGTCAGCCCAGCACATCAACGATGGAAGTGAATGCATCAGAAGTTCAGGAAGCGATTTTGGAAAACTGGCACTTCACATTTTCAGACTTACCCACTGCATTGCAGTTGTCCATTGAAAACAAACACAAAACTGTCCATGAAGAACTGGATACTGAAAAGTGTGTGGATGCTGACTACCAAGATGTCCGACTCAAGAGCACAATAATCAGTGTTTCAAGACTGCTCTTGCATACCTTCAATGGTTTCAAGACAAAGAAAATGGGTTACTGGAATCCATGGTGGCAGGCAATGAGATGTGTGTACACTATGTGATTCCTCAAACAAAACAGGCCATTAGACAGTGGAAACATTCAACTTCTCCCACAGCCAAAAAATTTGAAGTGTGCCAAACTGCTGGCAAAGTTATGGCATCTGTATTCCGGAATGCAGGAGTTCTCCTCATTGAATTCATGCCTTAGGGCACAACAGTCACCATGAATGCCAAATGTGACATGCTGTGATGACTATGTAAGGCAATACTGTTATTCAGACAAAAAGTTGGACATCTGGTGTGAGGTGTAATCCTTCAGCACAACAATGCAACCCCACACAGCACACATCACACACAAGAGTTGTTTAACTGGGAAGTGCTGGGCCATCCACCCTACAGTCTTGACATTGCCACAGACAATTCTTTGTTTGAGCTGCTTAAGCAACCCTTGGGAGGGCACTGGTTCTCCAGTAATTTCAAAGTGGAAACAGCTGTTTGTGAATGAATGCAAAAGTGACAGACCAGTCTCTGCTGCAAAGGAATTTTTAAACTCATCCTGAGGTGGAACAAATGGATGATGTGCTCAGAAATTATGTTGAAAAGTAACGGTACCTTGGAGGAATAACTGAGCTACTTTAATTTTATAATAACTTTGTATGTCATTTTGATGACCTCCAGAGCCTTATTTATTGAACACTGTTTACACATGTCACGCATGATTTTGAAGATAGATTCATATTAACACATTTCAGAATCTGTGATTAATGTTGGAAACTTGACAATTTTTATGTATTTTTATTTTCTGAAACACAAGGTACAAAAATTTGTTCTGTCCTTGTTTGAACAAACAGTTTCTTCTTTACTGAAGAAAATGTCTCTAGCACTCAACTTACTGACAACCTAAACTGGGAAACATGACGAATTTAGCAACGACCTTCGCTTGTTATTTAATACAGAAATGCTGGGGTTTTCTAATGATGCATACATAAACAGTCATCCATTTTATTGCCCTGCTCCTGTTGCAGAAAGCTCTCACCACAGTACAGATAAATTACACACTATTTCCGACAACATTAGTGTTATCATACAATGAATATCACTTTACATAACATCCTTGAAGTTGCAAGTGGTCTAATTCAATCTAAGAGTACGCCAAGTTCTGTTATATACCAGTACATTAGAATATATTTCATCATACATCTATTTAGAATCATTTTAAGCATTAGTTCTGAGGGCTTGAATATTTTGTAACTTGCTATCATTTAGTATTCAGAACTTACGATATCAGCATTTCAGGTTTCAGGCAAGGTTACAAAAAACACGCACAATTGGAAATTTAGTGGTTTTTAACAGCAAAAACACCAACACAGAAGGAACTTGAGAAAGATCTGATCACAGCAAGACTTACTGCTGAACTTGAGAACAATCATCAACCCTTGTAAGTACTCTAATTACCTAAATTGCTTAAAAACCAGTGTTTCACCATTTTGGTGGATTTTCTGATTTCAGAGAGCAGATCTTCCAAGTTCCGAGTCTTGAAATGCCACTAGATACTGAAATTGCAAGTTCAGTGGTGACAGGATTCACATATGCCATCACTCCAGCCAATGTTAGAATGCAAGCCATGTTAAGCTTCTGTGAGGATTTAGTGTTGATTCTGATCCTACTTTACAGTGTTGATAGCACGTGAAAGTGAGCTGTGTTGCAAAGGTTTCAGTGAAACATCCTGCCCCCACTTTCAGGGTCAACGATGAACAAAGGCAGAATGTTCCTCCAAAACATCGGCAACACAGTCCACTTCAACATAGGATAAGTATCCAAAAATAAAATCAACATAAACAAATACTGCTTTACAGTAGCTATCATGACAAATTTTGCAACACAAACATTTCACACCATTCTGTTACATGTAAATTCACACAACACGGGTTCATACAAACTACTATTACAAGGCAGAGCCTTCACAGAGAAAAGATATCAAGTGATTATGTACATCCAGAAGCACATCTCTGCCCAAGAATATTATCTCATCTAACAGCCGACAGTAAAGATGGGTATGGTGAATGGTTTTCAATATTTTCACAATAATGCAGTAGTACTGCAAAAATGAACAGGTCTGGAACTTTTCAATGAAAACCACTATGCTTCTTTGTGGTTTTGTAAAAGTAAATCCATGGTGTCCACAGTTCAAGATGTAGGTTATTACAAGATATTTTCAAATGTGTTAAGCCAGCAGCAAAATGCTGTTCCTGGTAGAGTTAAAATGTATTCAATTACATTGAACAACCTTATAATAAGCAAGATGTGAGGTGTCCACAATGTTGATATTGAGGATTCTGGTCTTCTTGGGATGTCATGATGTGTAACATGCAATTTAACATCCCAATGTGATGTTAAATTGCCCACTACACACTGCAATATCCTTAAAGACCAGTGGTAATTCCCGATCCAGAGGTCAGGTCTAATGTAAACATACACAAGGTGGCATTTTACTTTTCCTCTACACCTGACCTCTGGATCATGATTTGCCACTGTGAAAGACCAGAATCCGTATTATATTAGGGCCCCCCCCCTACACACACACACACACACACACACAC